>LUCH01009103.1:0-12652 GCA_013368495.1 Paragonimus heterotremus | reverse complement strand
CGAAATGTCAATGCGCAAGACATCTTAGACGCTATTATTGGCCTTTTTCAAGTTTATCAATGGGAACCACTGTTTCAAACGATTACGTAACTGTTAGTAAACACGGGCATACAGTCGTTACTAACCGTCTTTCTTATTCACCATGCCTTCTGTTTCACTGTTAATTATGTTGTAATTAGTCTGATGATCAAACAGAACACAAGTCCAATTTGTTATTCTGCTAGTCACTCCACTGAGTTCTGTGTAAAGTATATACAGTATTTCCTGTGGACGATCGCCAAAAATTGTCTGAGTATAGTTCAGGCAGATTGAGTTCTGGGAGAGGACAGAGTAACCATCATGTAGCCTTCAATTATTGTCCAGTCATCAGGCTTTCTCATCCAGGTCAAAGTCATATTTGGTCTTCTTTTCTCCAACAATATAGTTTCAGCGAATAGATTGAAACTCGACTTCAGGCTTGTTTGAAATTGTTATGAACAGCACTCATACTTTTCGCATCCAATTAACATTTTCACCTAGCTCGCCTCAGAAGAATGTTACACATTGGAGTTTCACTCTCAATAAAACACAACATTGTTGTATACCGTCTTACTGACCGGAATTTACACTCTATACCTTGTGATTGTGGTAGGGAAGCTACCAAACCACTGGTCAGTTAACCTCAAAACAGACATGACCTTGAATTGTTGCGTACCTTGATTATTCCCGTTGCTTTTGAGCAATATAGCCAAGTGCGACTATGGTAGTAGAAAGAAACGGTTTAACCGTTATGTGCACAACCAGCGGGGAAAAACAGTTATGGTTTAATATTTTACGCTAAAAAGTACCTGTAACAACTAACTATAATCCGTTGCAAGACTTATTTATTGACCGCTTATCATATTTTTTTCTAGTATCATCGAAAAGTGATTATAACAATCTCAGTTATTTGATTAATCAGTCCGACAGATTAAATGGTTTCCTACTATCCAGCCGACCCACGCCCTAAGGAAGTACTATAGACGCACTGGGTTAACGCATATATGTCACCAAAAACTTGATGTATCATATGTTAAAATAACCAATCTATAGTATTCCAACACACATGAACCAAAACGGTATCTGAATGGGACAATAATCTACAAAGAATACGAATCTGCTAATTACTGTTGGAGATGTGCGATTCTACTGAAAGGTCGACACTATCGCCATACAAAGATGAGAAAAACAGAAGGCGTTCGTGAATAAACTGTCAATTCATAAGAGATGCTCAAAATGTTCTACGTGGGCTTTGGTTACACAAAAACATTCGCCTCATGGCTAATGACAACATACGTTTTAAAATCAGCCCCAGAGATTGCATTACATTCAGTTTATGTCCACTTTGCGTTCGTGCAGTGTTTATGGAAATTCTCCGTAGACTTTCTGTTTGAGGTAGCCCTAAAGACAGAATCCACTGGTGTGGTACAAGGTTACCGTGGGGCCACTCCATAAGTTATTCGCGATTAATCCACCGTCGCTCGAAGGTTTCATCCAGATATTCCCTGTACAAACGGTTATATTGTGATGCTGCACCATCTTGATGAAACTAAGCGTAATCAAGTACACCCAGTTGCTCCAGTAGTTGCACAACATTCTGTTGCAACATCTGGGGATAGGAATCTCATAGTTTATAAATGACTGTGCGAATAGATATATGCCTCCAACGTTTTTAGCAAAAAAAGAAGCCTTGATAATCCGAGTTCCAACAAGCCCTGCCAGACCCATAAGCTATGTTGACTATGTTGGCTATGTTGACGTCCGATTGGAGCAAACCGATGAGGGTTGTTGATGTGCCCAAAATGAGGTTTCTGCACGAATCCGTTCAGATAGAATATTGCGTTGACAATAAATACTGCCGAACGTACATTCTTTTCTGATAAATATCACGTGCAAATTGACTCAGGTTTGTTCGTATCCAACAACCGAAGCTTCTGTAATCGGACCTTTCGGTATGGTCAATACGTGTATCTTTTGAGTACCTTGCGTACAGTGGACTTTGAAGTGTTGCATTCTTGGGCGAGGTGACGAACATTGTTTTGGAGACTTGTTTTACAGGTCGCAGAACATCCTTAGCAAAACAATCATCTATTGATGTGTGAAGCCGGTCACTTATTTGTTAGTCATGAACACTGTCCGATGCAACAAACATTTTTAATCAACCTTCGAACTGATGTGCGGGTAACTGGTCGCGTACACTCATACTTCGTATTGAACACCATAGTGGTCTCCGCCACGTTTTAACTACGGACCTCATATGTAAAAACCAGTTGAAAACGTTGCTCATTTATCGGATTACCGGTGCGTCATTCACTTGCGTTCCAGGAGTGTAATTTACCTCCATCATGGTAACTCGCTCAAACCAAGCCGTACGTACCCGAAACGCCTTCTTCAGGCTGGACCCCAAGTGAACCTGAAGAAGGCGTTTCGGCTACGTTACGCAACAAGAAATCGAAGGCTTCTCCGGTTTGCGGAGGCGGTAGCAATTAGCAAATGGAAGCCACCCCTCTGCCAGTACGAGATTGCCCTGGTAACTGATGTGTATGGATGTGTGTGTGTGTTTGTGTGGTAGTTGATTTTGTTGTTTAGCTTCGCAATGCCCATTGAACTCTGCTATATAAACTCACGGACTGCAGTATGTGCCTGATGAGATGCAGCGAAATGTGCTCGAGAGATACATTGTGCAGAAAACTGTTTTTGACTTGTCTATTCAAATTTGTGACAGGAAAAGGTTGCTTTGTTTTTCTGAAAATCCGTAAACGGTTTAATTCGACGAAATAATTAAGGACATCGTGAAACCATACTGATTGTCCTGTGTGGCGACGTCCATAGAAAGAACTCGATTCTTTGGAACATCTGTTGCTGAGAAAATGAGGATTCGTAGAACACAGGTGATTATTTGACTGTGTCGGATAGCTGACCGCTGGTTCACGCAACGCCCTCAAACTTTAACAACCGTAGGAGTATTAACTAATAATCACTCGAATCTATAGTTTTTCCCGGCGCATCCCTTTCGACTGGTTTTTGATGGGATATTCGACGGTCATGAAATAGATGGATCGTCATTCAAAGTAGATCAGAAGACGAACCAAAATGAAGTGTAAACTGATAACCTAGGAAACGGGAAACAATCTGGGAACTACTACAGAAACAAAACAGCTTCATATGTGAGAAGCATCATTAAGTAGGATTAACTACCACTAGATCAAAAGGTTTCCGGACTTACATTTGAGAGCATGCTTCAGAAGTACAGATGTCTTATTGATCATCTCCCCTCGCCGTGTTTCCTTAGCAGCATTTCCAGGAGGGGTCCACATATCTCTCAAAATGTTCAAATCTGTCAAAACCATAAGAAATAGTATAGGCTGAATCTCGTTGAGTGACTTTATAAAAAAGATGATATTCTAATTTTCGTTAATATTATTCGTTTTGATTTGCTTCACGAAGTTGAATCGAACAATAATGTGGTCTTTTTCAAATGTATTCATTACTAGACTTACGGATGGCAAAACACAGTGTTCCGTTCATCGCAAACCAACATGCCATAGTCAAAATCTCCAGTTTTCTAACTTTGCTCTGACTACGTAGCAACGGGGTTTGGTTAAGACACTGTTTCCCCCAGCCAGACTCATTTGCACCCCTGATACATTGCATATGGAACAAAAGTTGCTGAGACAAACTTTACTACCAAATGGATATCCCGACAAATACAGCGAAGAAGAGCACTGAGCCCATACTTACGGCTCAGACGAAGGATGTTTCCTGTCTTGTCATTTAAAGGTGACCATCTGGCCAACGATACAAAGCACAAACGAAAGTCTGCTCTGGTTCAAACGTATGCGGCTGCGCGGTTGCGCTGAGTTCAAACCACCAGATGACTGGTCCCCCATAATCGCAAAAGGAAGCTGGCCAAACTTTTCTCTCCCATGTTGTGTACCAGTTCACTGGCAGTTGCAGTGGCGTTTACATAGGTAAAACGGATCGACAATTATCACAGCTAGTGGCCGAACACATCCTGAAATGGTTGAAACAATCGATGACGCACCAGCCTCAACTGATGAATTTCTCTCTCGAAATCTAACGTCACCCATTACTAAACATCTCATGATAGCAAGTCACCAAGCTGACCCCGTAAACTCAGTGAAGACATTGTTGCGCAAACGAACCCCGAAGCACTGGCTTTCTGTGAAACGATGCTTACGCAAACTTATCAGCCGACGTTGTGCGCACAAAAGCGGTTGAGATAACCAAAAGGGTCGTCAGGATCTTGATTATATAATACTCAGTGTGGTTGTGAACGTGCCTAATCTCTGTTTGTCCTTATATGCAGCATGTATATAAGTGGCACGTTTTACGTTTGACTAATGAGAGTAAACCAAATGTTAACATATCGCAATGAAGTGGTTAAAGGAAACTCAGTGTTTCAAGTTAACTTTGAATAGACGAGTTTGGTATAGGTTCAACATCATTCACTTGTATCTGTAGCTTTCCTATTCAGATAGACTGTCCCGGATGGTCTTTTTCGAAAAGCAGATTAGAAGTTGAACATAGATGTGACGACTGATTCTGGCTTAACACGAGCTTACTTGTGTAGTGACCAGCATGATCATCTCACGCACCTAAGAACCAGAACTGAAATGATGGCCAGGTCGACGATATAAACTTTAATGAATTCTGAGAGTGAGGAAGTTTCAGCCGTACACTTTCTTCTGTATCGGAATATCAGGAAAAATCATTCTGTGGGTGGTCGCAATCAGATATGATTACTGTTCAACTTAAAGCAGTCAAAATTCCTCATCAAACCGGTGTATTTTCGAGAGAGAGGTTACGCAATTAATCCTTTCAGGCTGTTCCCGTGTTTGTGGTTTCGCGTCCCTCGTGTAAAGTCGCAAGATTGAACATGTATAATTTGTATTCCTCTGTTCAGTTTGTCTTGTACGGATACGTTTTGTGTATCTATGTGGCTGTTTACCACTCTTCTACAGCTTGAATTTAACCGCATATTGCAAGTCAAAAGTCGTCGGCGTTTTAGGAAATGCTCTCATCTTGGGCCATATCGCGACCGCACGTTGGCACACCCCCAAGTGGCTGTGGCAGTCATACATGACCCGGGTTTCTGACACAAATGACTGTCGACCCACACCACAGCTGATCGATCAAAGGGTAGGCCAACCCGTCACCGTGACGGGTCTTGCGTGGGGCCTGACCACAATCCTAGTCAATCAACTGGCGTCGAGCATGTCCTTAATCAGGATCATTGTACAGCCTCGTTGTAAGCTTGGCGTGTAGGCCCGGTGTTCACGTAATATACGGAGTCTAGGTTTATCTTCCGAGCTGTGAACCCCCTTGAGTTTTGCGGCAATGATTGTGTGTCGGACCAGGCCAAGTCAACCCTCCGACCTGGCTACAACGTTATGAAAACGAACAGATAATTGACGTATTTTTCGGAGGCTAATTGTGATACTCACCGATTGTCTCGTTTTGGTAACACTGTTTGCCGTTTTGTATTCACGTGCACGATGTTAGGTGACATGTATCAGCATTTCTAGACTGCTAAAGTCATTTTTAAATTTTTCATACGCCTGGCTCTACCTGACAGAATGTTAACATTTCCTTTCTTTCCAAATCGGTCTATTCGTCTTCGTCGCGTGACATACGAAGAAAAAATGCAGACTGAAAATCCAGCCTACTGGAAGCAAGCACAGGACAATTACGCCATGTAGAGGCCACCGACGGTGTGATTCAACAAGGGCGATATCGACCGAGTGACAACTCATGAACGGTTTACAAAGCAGCTACCATATTCAGCAAACTCATCAGCCTGAAGAGACCACAGCGTCTCAGAATGGTCGTTCAGTTTTGTTCCGGTTATTTTTCATGTTTTGTGCGTATCCCATTTTCTGTAAAACCTGTTCAAAATGAAACCACACTACCTTACACATAGTTTGAAACCGGCTAGTTATCTGCGCTGGCATCAACCTTGATAACTGGTACAACTTGTTGTCTTTGCCCGTATCGTGTGATGGCCTCGCTCCATGGAGTTTCGACAGACTTCTACAGTTGTAAGTAGTTCAAGTATTCACTGGCTTCGGTCGTGGTGTGGGTAACAGGTTGTATTCTGTCCCTTCCAGTCGCCCAAATGGCTGAGACGGTGAAGGCATGTAAAATCAGGCTCCGATTTTCATAACGAAGACGGCCTCTTGTGATTGGGACAGCAGTTTACATTATTGTGAGTTTTTTTGATAAGGGATTAACAGGTTTCTGCTGCCTGTTCGGAATAGATAAATGAGTTGGATGTACTCGCTTTCCGATTACTTGTTAGAAAATGTTGAAGAACAGCTAGAAGCGATTGTCACGAATTTAAAAGAATGTTAACCAATCAGACAACTTCCAATTAACGGGGGAAAACTTGTAGACAATGGTCATTTGTTCACTAAAGAGTAAAACGGATTTCTAGCTCAAATATTCAGTCAGCAATCAAGCGTAAGTCTTACCGTCCGCTTCGACCTCTATAAATCCAATCGGATTGACTACCGCTGATCGCGTGTCGTTGGCTTCGATAAAGATGTGGCGAATGGATTTGTTTTTCTCATTATTCGGTTCCAGAGCTAGAAATTCTTCCGTGCTTGCCTTGATGACTAGAAACGTAGATTGATCGATTTACTCGGTGAACACCAAGATAACATAAACAAGCAACTGATCAGACTACATGCATACCCAACTCAAGAGAATGGGCCAATGGATAATTATGATTTACAGCTAATCAGACGTCCGCACTTGAACGACAAACTGTCCGGAGTGTACTACAAGCGGCCACTGTGATTGCAATACACCATGTTTGTGATCAGATGATCAATTCTGTATCACTAGTGTGATGAACTAGTTAATAGAAACCAAGTTACTTTTTGGGTATATTCGAGAATACCGTGAATTAGACGTAGTGAAATTATCGTTGGTCGGGATTGCGGAACTGCTTTATCCTTTACACCACCGATCAGCAAAGGCCCTATTTATCGATGCACAATTAGCCGCTGCTAGGAGGTGCTTTACTTTGTCCCTACAACCAGACATTTCCATCAAATTCTTACCATAGTGTAGGACTGGTTCAAGCTTTAGAGTTCTCAGTCCGTTCAATAGGTATTGAGGTGAAAAAACTCCCCACATGAAATCACCAAACCAAGGTTGCACGTGTTCATTCATGGTTAGTCTTTTAATCAACTTGATGGATATCTACAGATGAACATTGTATCACTGGTTCAGTAAGTGATACTTTGAGGAGCTGGTCTGAATTTCACCTATAACTACAGAGCGGATCCTGAGGAAGCTGCTGTAGAGGCATTTGGAAGTATGGGTGTGTGTGTGTGTGTGTGACCCAAGGTGTTATTCCAGCAAGGCTCTCAAGTCTTCAGAAATCATACGCAGTGACCTAACTCATAGCATCGTATTAATTACCAGTTGGCAATTCATAATCACGAATTATATAACTTAAAACAGTTCATTCCCTTCAGAAGTCTGAACGAAACCGCTGGAAAACGAAAAATGGTAGATGCAATCATTTCGTATTGACTCGTCAGTACCAAATTTGCAATAACATGAGATGGTTTTTGTATTGAACAGTTAGGGAGGTAGGATGGTTAGTCAATCGATGAGTTAGGAAAGGTCACTAGGTCCAGGGAAGGGTAAGGTTTACGAGCAATTGTTTTTGAACACACAGGGTGGGCTTCAGTCAACTGATTGCAACCGCCTCCGCAAACCGCAAGAATCCCGGATTGGAGAGACGAAACAGCATTCTGAATGCAGGAACTGGGTCGATAATGTGACCAATAGTCACGAGGTGTCTTGCGACTACAGTCGCTGGCTGCTTGTGTGTTTTAACTACACTGCAATCGCTCGTAAACTTGACCCTTCCCTGGACTTAGTGACCTTTCCTAATCCACCGATTGACTATCCACCCTACCCTCTTAACTCTTCAGTACAAAAAACCGTCTCATATTATTGTAAATTTGGTACTGACGAGTCAATACGAAATGATTGCGTCTACCAATTTTCGTTTTCTAATTATTTTCTTCAATCACACAACTGTTAGAGTAATATTACATCCCACTTGATATCAGTCATTATAATCCTTCTTGACAGAAACTCACCTTTGGAGCCCATTTTTGTTATCAATCGAGTATCTTCATCCTCTTTCAAGGCCCGGATGCATCGAATTTGTGGTACCGGTTGAATGAGTGGGAATTTATTTCCAATCAGTCCTTCCATATGAACTGCGCAACACACGTTGATACAGTTCACAAATAACACCTCCTCACCACCAGCAACATTTGACAAGCAACAGTGAACACCAAGACATGTGCTTTTGTCCTGCAGTGTATTAGAGCAACGTAGTACAAGGAACATTAGTGAATACAACTGAAGAATGAGCTTTAGCTAAGCAGACAGATGCGGAGAGGTGTATCGTATCGAACGGCGAAATAATAAATCGATAAAAGACCGATCTGACTGTTCCAAATAGTGTACACTTAACCGCCTGCGTTGGAACTCGCGTGAAAATCTAAATGCTTGATACATGAGTTGTATATTATACTGATATATCGAAACCGAATATAATGACTTGAGCAGATTCTTAATCGAATTCTTTCAGAAGAAACTATCGTATTATAACAGGAAATTAGCAGAAAACTAGCGTTTTTTGTCAGAATTCCCGACTATTTCTTTGATATTGTTAAAACCTTCACAAACTCATCAGTATTTTTCGAAAAACTGTTATTTCTGGTCGTAATTAATCGGCCGGAAAAAATCGAGCCTGTTCGTTTTTTGTCTGGCGGTCAGTTGTTCCTCGTCAGAAATTCCTTTAAAAATGTTATACTGTCTTCTATAGCTGCACGATTCGCAATGCACCCAAGGCATAAGATACTTTTCGGAATTCTCAGGGCTTGATTCAAATGCAAATTCTTTAGGACAAGATACCGGTTGACGTGAATTAGGTGAGCCGAGACAAATACCGTATACTGGGACGTACGTACTAAAAAAAAATAGGAACACGAAAAGATTTAAGATGAAGAAAAATTCGTTAATAAACTCAAACCATGTGAACAATTCAGCAGATGGTGGTATCTGTGAATTTCATTTGTGCATCCACGAAAATACTTTAGGCCAGTTTTGCAAACAAGAGTATAGCATACAACTGAGTGTTTTGAGTATCTAATATACTTACTGCGTGTATAACCGAAAATGAAATAATACCAGAAAGTAATTAGCAGAAAAATGAGTACTCTGTCTCTTTCTGCTAGCCAGAAGGTTACTGTAGTTCATTGATCGTAAAGTAATAGGGGATGAGAAAAGGGACTGGAAAATAGAGTTTTTAAAAAAACGTACACTAGAATGGTAACAATGAATACTTTGAACAATCGTTAGACACATTTAAGATCTATCGCTTAAGAACTAAAAGCAATCGATCAAGAACGGACATTACAGTAGCATACAGCTAACAATACGTCGTAAAGTAGTTTTATACAGTATATTTTAACAGCTTCCTGTGTGGGATGATGAGATTCTATGTACCAGACAATGAGGTGCCATACGAACGGTATGTCTGAATTAAGCAGCTGATTTTGTATACAGATTTCGTATGACGTGAAGATGGTTATTCTAGGTGACTTCTTATAGGAGGGTGATAATTGGTACATATACCAATGATCTACTTAGAATATTGACTGTTAGATGACATAAAATATCGTAGTCAATAGGACGTTCTATACTGGCGCTCTAAGTCTCTAACAAAACGCATTTTAGATATGCTAATCAAGGCAGATGAGAATCCAGATTGACTGAGATTGTATTTTGAACGGTACCAAATGTACGTATTAAGGTTCTCATCTGGTAGATGGATTTCTACTTCAGTGGTCACCTCTAACTTGTCACCTATGCTCGTTCGATTTGGTCAACAGTAGGATCAAAGTGTATTCTAGGTTCTCCCTGGTTTTCTGTTGAATTCTGAGTAGTTCGTCTAGATTTCTCAGACTACTCTGTGGTCATTCTGACAGAATCACTCGATCGTGCTACTAGTCATTCCACAGATGACATCGCATTGTTCACTCGGGTCTTGAATTTTTCAATGGTAACACCTGGGGCGTCTGTACCTTAAAATATCATGATCCATTCGCCGTTGACGTGCTTGCAATGAGACTTGGAACCAACAACGCGCTTGTGTTGGGCAGGCCTCCACGCAACCGGAACAACTGTAATTGTTGCCGCAATCAACAACTAACTACCCACTCTGCTGCAATCCTTGTTAAGTGACCAAACCTCCGTTAACTTTCCACTCAGTTCTCCAAACTGTTAACCTTCCACATCTCAACAACCTGTCTGTCCCGTCTGTGCAATAAGTCGAGCATAGAAAAAAACACTCACTCCACATAAATGGATAACGGTTATTTGTACTAAGATGACTGGGTAGCGGCTTAGGGGCACTGTACCATGTACATGATAACACGGTACCGTTCAGACCACAACGCAAGGAGGCAAATCATAAGCGACGAGTCAGTAAAGCAGACGAGTTAATGTGAATTGTTCCTGTGTGCTGAATTCCTATCGGACAATCAGACGGTGAGGCATATTCATTTTTAATGGTGAAGCAAGAACACTTAGTGTAGAGTAAATGTGTAGCTTCGATCGGTTTAAAATGAGATTCTGTTCAACTGGTGGCTTCAGCCTTTTCATCATCGCTATTGTGAGCTTCGGTCCACTATCGGATAATATCCCGAGGCACAAGCACAACATGCAAAATCGGCGACTGAGAACTAGTTGTCGGAAGCAACGAATGGTAAGGGCAGGAAGGAACCATGATTAAAAGAAGATTCAGTGCAAATTGGGTTTTGCTTTCAATTGGTTTATGTGTCAGTTAACATCCGTCCGATAGCAAATCGTTGAGAATAGCAGTCCTCGCATCAAATTCATTCACTCTTTAAGTCAATCGTATGACTGGGACGCACAGCTGATTGGACCATATAGTATTCCTGACGAAAAAATAGAGCCTAGTTGGATGTACACTGTCATATCAATGCAGACAATGTTCAGCTTTTTGAAATCATGAATAATTATTAGTTTTACGCTATCAATATGATCGTTCACAGTTGCTTGATAAGATGCATGTACTAAGTGGTGTGGTAAACAAACATAATGTTATTTTGACGCTAAGCAAAAGACGCCCATGTCTCCTCTCAGCCAAACAAACTCTTACTAACTTACTTGGAGAACTAAATTTTTTTGTACCACTATCTCCGAATCGAGTAAGGTACTGACATCGGCGCGGTTGAATATGAAAACGTCGGAACAATGCTTATCGGACGCGTATTCTAACGGTTGAGGCAGTCTACCAGCCATGATGCGTCGGAAACCGTGATCCTTCAACCAACCGGTCACAATATCTTGCCTACAATAGAAATAAAATCCACTCTTTAGAGGCCAAGGCCACCGATTAGCATTTCATTAGAGCCGATGTGTTAACAAACGTACTGGACAAGTCAACACTTGTCTAAAACCTCCCATCTCTTCGTTAACACATAAAAGATAGATTTAGACTGCACTGTTCACCCGATAATTAATGAAAATACCTCCCACATATACTTACAACAAAGGTCAGCTGCTGAGACTTCAGCTTACACTATATAGTCTCGATCACAAACAGAATTACGGCCTGTTATCTCCAACCGGTAATCCAGCGATTACCAGTTCTGGGCCGAGAATCTTTTAATTCACTTCACAAATGAAACTGATTGGACTTTCAGATAGCATATTTCGACCATGCGTGGATTGAGCTTGTGACAGCCCATTGACGCGTGCCAAACCTAGTGGTGTCATCTCAGTCGCTGATTCGTCCCGCATCCGATCATCAGGCCTTACGCCTCAAACGTCCCACTCAAGCACGCGTCCTTCAGTCAACGTCCAAGGTCAAATGGTCCAACATCACGTGTCTCACAAGCTAACGCGTGATCTGACGATCACGATCCGGCTGCACTCCAGATCTCCACTTTGCGGCTCATCTTCACGCACCCAGCTGACAGCTGGTCCTCTCCTATAAACACAGGCTGTTAACACTAGTACTGTGGTGGACTGTCAGTCAGGAAATGCGAGCATTCCAACTCTCGGCGGAATACCTCAACACAGGGGGGAGTGCGTTCGAAAACCCACAGCGAGCGGATGGGGTATGGCGTGTGCGACCGGATGAGTCATCGCTCGACCGGATCGGACCAACGGGCCAGACGTGGCAGCCAAAATAGTGTGGATGACCAAACTGAGGGTGTGATTATTCCAACACTCGCAGGAATATTTCGACACGGCTGTGGAGTGCGGTCAAAGCCCACAGTGGATAGACGGAGGACAACGCGAGCGACCGGACAAGCCATTGCTCAACAAAATCGTATCAACGGACGAGGAATAGCAGGCGGACAACCCCCGGATAAAAGGCGCCAATCACACACCTAAACCGGACAGAAGTGCACACGACGGTTGAGCGGAGACCGGGGGGTGTTGTGGACTGGACTTGTGATTCAAAATCGCGAGCGCGTGTGTGTGGAATGGTAACCAGCGCGTTATGATGTGTTGTGTTATGTTATGTGTGTGTGTGTGTGTG
>LUCH01009099.1:3787-16308 GCA_013368495.1 Paragonimus heterotremus | reverse complement strand
TGCTCATCTCTAGATAACTCTCGATCAAAGCAATTCTCTCTCAGGGTTTCTGATGACGCTGAAGCTGAATCTCGCGGTCAAGCTGGAATGGAAATAGCATAGAGTTACAGAACCAAACAATGTTTGCTTAATTGAATCCCAGTGAACTTCTGATGCACACAACCAGGTTTCACCAAACTAACGGCGAGTCGAATACACGACTTGGTCGCCCTCCTGCAGAAAAGGAACGTCTAGCATGTATGTTTGATCACCCTGCAAAACACACTGATAATGGCGAAAGACTGCTGCAGACGTGCACATCCCACGGTCTCTACATTTCGAACACCGATTTCCAACACTGGGAGAAGCACTGTGTTACATGGAGATTTCCGTGTGTCACTCAGCCGTGGACAAAGCTCGCTCATGTAGCAGTCAATCAGAATTAACATCAGTCTGATAAAGACTGTCGTGTGTTTTGGAGCAGCTACCTGAATCCAGACCATGCTGTTGTGCGTGCCCCTTTTGCTTTGTCATTTACCCAGAGGACAAACGCATGTAAATGCATGATATTTAATTGTCATTCGAGCGAGGAGAACGTGAAGAACGCTTACAGGGAAATATTGATGAGCAAGTTGCCCAGTTCGGGTCAGACGACAGATTCTAACGAACACTGGGAATAAATCACAGTTGCTGCAGAAGCTTACCGTGAAATGGCATTTCCCGATGGAGCTGTTCAGTTACAACAGAACTGGATTTCCATCATTTCGGCAACCGTGTGGTGGTCAGGCAACAGTGTAGCCAGGGAATATGAAGACCTTCACTGCTCTACGGAGCAAAGTAAGTAGGTGTCGCCCGCCTGGATGGGGTCCTCTGGGTCACTCAAACAGCTGGTTAGAGAAACGCTATTCGATATGTCGGTGTGCTATAGTCATCGACTCACCTGCATCCATACCATTTTCAGCCCTTCCGATCAGACTTCCTTTAATAATTTCCTACATTCTTGTTAACTTTTTCATAACGGAGATTCCACATCACTGTTAAGGTGAGCGGCTGCCCGAGCCACAGTACCTTTTGTTCAGGCTTTTGGCTGCTATAGTGTTGATAATGTTGACTGAACTTAATCCAATCCATCCGTATCGTTCCCGTACCACGCTTGCTCGAATGTCATTATCTCTTCCTCTTCCACTGAACGGAGACCTGTGGCTTTATCTTCAATACTGGTAAGTTATTTTCACAAGATATTGATTGATCGTTGACATGTACGCTTGCAACTGTGTGCTGTTCAATTCGCGTTTCCACATCATGATGGTCGTCTCCAGGCTACCACATTAATACATGGGACGTTTCGGAACTGACGTACCACGCCTTCTAGCTTGTGTGTAGTCGTTATTGACGTGTCCGGAGCTTTTGATTCTATTCCACAGAACTCGATTATCAGATAGGCTCAAGCTTTCGGTGCTTCATTACTTCCAACACACTACAGTACTGACTTCCACGGAAACACTTTCTCTACTCTCGAAGACTCCCTCCTCGGTCGCAGAGTAATGTTTGCCAGGGTGACTTACTGTCGCCACTGGTGTTTGTCATGGCAGCGACTGTGATGTTGGCTCTATCCCGACTGGAACTTAGCCACCAGTCCCACCATACACTGATCAGCGGCTTCGCTGATGCCGAAGATCTGGTCTTCCTGGCCGTGAATCCGACGCGTCTCTCCGAGAAGTTTGCGGCCGTCGTCAGTGTTGTGAAGCTATCCTGGCTGAGAATTAGTACACAAAAGACCAAACTCAAGGTTATATTTGGCGATCATAGGCAAAACACAATCGTTATAGCTAACCAGTCTATTAATTCTGGACGGGAGATTACTCACATACGGTAACCTACCCTGCTATCCTGTTCACCTGGAAGGGTGAGGCTTTCATTAATCACCGCGTACATCTTCGTGTGATGTTAGATGAGATATTCAGCGAGCCTCCTGAACCCACATAAGCGCCTACACATTGTGAGACACCAACTGATCCTAGAAAAGGTTGTGATGTGTGGGATCGAATCTCGTAATGCAGCCATTCAGTTAACCTTACATTCCATGGACTATGATATACACTCATGATTGTATCATGTAGCCAGCTTCTTGCAATGTGTTTCTTCTACTGGACCTGCCCTTCCAAGCACCTACTGATTTATACCTACTGAGTGCTAGATTTCATGAAAACCTCCGACACATCCACGCAAGTAAACTGGCTTTGATTATTGTCTCCTTTTGATTGTTATCTCACCATGGAAGACATTTCTGCGTCCCAAAGCGAAAGCCTTGATTGTTATCGCACTCCTGTGCCCTGAAGAGTATTTGACTTTGAGAGACACATTCTGTTCTTTATCTTTGTTAACAGATGACACAAGTAATTTTCATTTGGTGACTGGAATTATCAACGTCTGCCAATCTCGCGGAAAGATCTGTTTGTTGTCAAATGTTATTAAATATGGAGCGTACTATATTTGACAGATAGCTTGCTTTGAATTTTTTCCCTCACGTTTTCGTTGTTGCTTAAATTTTGGTGTCACTCATTGCCTCGTCATTTGAAGGAAGCTATGAAAATTGCTCTTCAAATTGAACTACGGAAGTTGTATAGGGAATCACTGATTAGTCGCCATCGCATTCGGAGTGGTCAAGTGATCAACGCCTCATTCGGTCTCTACAGAACAGAATTACAGAAGACGTTACCGCTCCACCAGGTGTAATGAAGCCTGATAAATACTCTGGAGAATCCGGAAATCATTTAGGAGGATTGACGGGATTCGTGCAGACGAAGTCACAGGAATGATGAAAGGTCCTGCTAATGCAAGGTAAACGGAGAATATTACAAATTGTTTCCAATTCAATGAGATATAACCCCGAACTCAGATCGGCGATTACCTTCGGTGTTCCACAAGAACTGTACAGTGGAGGCTGAACAACACATCATTGCTAAGATATACAAATAAACATTGGACCGTTCGTTTGAATCAGCATCATATAAAGAACTGTTTAATACCGTATAGAATTTGATCTGAATGTGCCTGATATTCGACAATAAGAGTGGGTTGATGTTGGAGTGATTGAAGTGCGCCCCATTCATTATGTTGACGATAGCCACTTAGTGATTTTATATAGAACGCTTGCAGCCGGTTGTGTGAGTCATGATAATCCATGTGCTGTATGTTACATCAAGACGCGAGCATCTATCGTTTCTTTGACAACTGCCGCATCACCGTGAGTTATATATATATATATATATATATATATATATACGTATATAAGAAGGGAACAGTGGGGCAGTAATCATGCTCAGACCAATCCTGAGTTCCAAACGTCAATTCAGTCGATACTATTTATTTGTAAGATCGATATTCTGTTAAGTTATGTTCTGCTTCAGGCATAAGCACGGAAGGTGGTGTATCCTCTGATAGATGTTGGTCTTCTTATACCTGATAACAACCATATAGCGGATAACACAAATCAAGTGATCCAGGATAAGTCGAAATACAAATAAGCGTTGAACGAGTTTACCGTCTCCACCCAAACCATTACCACAGTGATCTGATCAGTGTAGACCTGTACGCGAAGATCGTTGCCGAGGCAGTCAAAAACATCAATAAACAGGTTGACTCACATATGCACATGTCCGAACATGACGATAATATTGACACAGAAGAGGCTAGCTCAACTATTTTGAACAGTGTGACAACCATGTCTGAAATCAGCATGGGCAATAGTACCGACTACTTGTCAAAACTTCGTGAAACGGAAACAGAATTATTTGAGCCACATGTATCAAGGTGGATGCTTGACACTGACTATTCATTACAAGCGTTCAACGGCATACGTACTGGATTCACTTTCATAATAAACTAACCTCTACAGATCACTGTTCAAGAGCCAAGCAACGGCAGAAATTAGTATACACCTCCTATCAAGTGGTATTGTGGGACAAAGTCGAGTTTTGATTAAATGATCGATGTGATTGCCTACTTCTCTCATTCGTCAGCTAATGCTTTAACAGCTGTCAATAGTATACAGATGTAAAATTGACATGAAAATAAAACATTTTTGCGATAAGAATTCCACTCGCAAACACGCAACACAGTAAAACAAACTAGTTAACTGATAAATAAAATTAAATTATCGATGAGTTTTGGCTGATATAAACTGAAAGTTCTGCGCAACTCCCCACAGTTCAGACAGACAGACAGATTGCAATTTGGAATCAAAGCGGCAGACTTGTGTTATCATCTGGTTGGTGCTTGTCAGCCTTGTGTATTTCTGTCAAGACCAACAGATACACTCTTGTTCACGTTCACCTGGATTGACTCTGTTAATCACTCCACCACTGCCATCATATTAGGCATCACAAAATTACCGTCTACACACACTTAGCTATGCCGCTATATCATTGATACACAGATTGCCCGATCGTCTCCAAAGTTAACACGATAACTCTCATTGTTTCCATCTGGCCACCTGATTTTGCGGGACAGATTTGCGGGGCAAACAGCAGTCCGAGTAAAAAAGTTAGGAATAGTCTGCCAACTAGGTTGCTCCAGTCAGAGAGTCAACCAACAAACAGCCTTGTCCCAAGTAAATGACCTGTGGTTCCGTTCAGTCAGAGTAGAAGTGATTACATCGTTTTGCACTGTCACAATATACAAGCGCTTTAAGCTGTTCAATTCCTTCAGGCTCTGATAAACAATCTTCAGGAGTATTTCGTCTTTGTAAAGAAAAGCTTTCACACTAGCATTGAACTTATCTTGTTCCACCTAGCCAGGATTAAAGAAGTGTCTAAAACGGTTTATTTCATTTCCAAGCGCTGCATATCTATAACTGAATTTATCAAACTCATCAGTCGTGTACACTTCGTGTTCTTTGTTGGTTATTCTACGTTATGAAAAGGACAGACTGTTTCACAACTCATACTTTTCTTTATCTGTGAACAAACGGGCCACTGCGCCGTTCATCACTAAGCTCTTCTGGCCAAAGATACAAAAAAAATTTCATTCTCTGGTTGGCATACTCGTTAGAATTTTTTAATCAGCATAACCTGAAGTAATCCAAAAAGTGGTGCGAAAAGTATTCCGTGTCAATTTTATCTGGCTAGTCGATGAGAGGTTATTAATAGTAGTGTTAAATATTACGGGGAATTTCACCAAAAACCACTTTAGTTTATCTCTACTACATCAACTTTCACGTTCCAGATGGAATCCAGTAACGACACCGCTTTTATGAACGCCACAGTTACGTGACATTTAGATGGGACATTGCGCCATTCTGAGTGCCACGACTTCACCTGGCTTGGTCAACATGTTTACTTCACCAATTTTGCGCTAAGTATCTACGAACAAATTGAAGTTAAAATGCTGCTCATTCGGGCTCGCCAAATGTGTATGGTAGTTGCGTCAACTCAGAGAACGTTCTTACCAGATACTAATTTTCTAATGAATATCCAGGGGAGTTTATGTACATTTATTTTAAATGCAAACGTGTCAGGCGGATTGTCCACAATGTACCCAAGAAAGATGTTTCATGCAGCTGTCATTTCAACAAAATCACCTGACCAATACAATTCAGCACAGACCTAAGTTTGCTTTGTGTAAACCTATCTTGGGGCTTAACTGCGCATGTTACTGTCAGCGCTGGACACTGGCCGTTCTGCCTTTCCTATCGTCTGTCAGTTCACTAGCATAGACCTTGACACTGAAATCGAGGGTACAGATCGGTTCTGTCAACACGGAATAGCAAAATTTATCCCCAAGTGACTGAACAACTTGATGCAGTAGACCAACAACATGGCTTAGGAAAACAACGCAACATAGCATGATTGTTTGTAAAACATATCCAGTTAGTCGGTCGCTTAAAAAACACGATGAATTCATTCGCTGTGTTAGTACGTAACTCAGACCTGGAATGACTGGTCATTAGTGATCGCACGTAAAAGGCAAGCTATATACACGAAAGACTTACTGACTCAAGCTGCACCTCTTGTTTGATAGTGACCCACAAATTTATATACGTCCTTTTGTAAGTCCTTCACATCATCTATGCAGTACTGATGAACGTATATTTGAGCTAATTATTACAGGTAGTGGAATGCGGAATATGGACAAAATGACAGCATCCAAAAACTCCGTTCTAAAGAACTGGATGCAATCCCAATACGCACAGTTTCCTTTCATGTGTACCTTCATCAGGCTCCATAGAGTCCTCGTAATCATTTCCGCACACCCAACCTTTTAGTGCCATCCATGAGGGCACCGTGAATTTTTAAATCCCTGATGTCAAATATGCTAAGTCAGTCCACTTGCATTCGACTTAAATAGCCTGTGAAGACTGAGTCAATCTTTCCGGTCGACCAATCCGAACATCCATTCTTTCAAGAGTTATACGTAAATTTAACTCTCTGTGGTAATTCACAAAGTTTAGTTTAAATGAATACTTTTATGAGCGACTGTTAACAGTGCAACCGATCGTCAACCGTAATTGTGCTTACCAAAAACATAAACATTACTAACAAGATAGACAACTATTGCTTCTAAACCTCGAACAAGTTGAGGAAACGGTGTTTTGGATATTCCCGAAGTTATATGCAAACAGGATTTATTGGCTGATGGAATCGCAGAGACGTATTACGGTAATCAGTTTTCGAGAAGAATAAACTAATTAGTCCCGAGAGAGATCAGGAGATGCCCCGATTCCTACGTTTGTAGCGCTGTGTTAATAGGGACTGCGTAGTTCAATGTTGATCGAAAACATTCTCATATCATTGGGCTAGTGGAATCCTTATTACAGAATACAAGTTATTGATGATATATCTTGTAAGATCACCGGTTCAAAAGATTTCGGCACCTCTTATTAAGTACACAATATGGATAGGAAAATCAGGAAGTAGCGCTCAGAACAATCAAGGAAAAATCCACGTGTATCTCCAAACTAGTGTTAATTTCGTGTACTGCTCTCTTTGGACACGAAACGGGGAATTCAACCTCATCTCCAACTATGACACCGGCGTTCTATATCACGCTACATATGCTCTAAACAGAACACGACACTGGCGGGCCGTCGACTCTCTCACTCTCATCTATTCACCGAAATTAATGTTTAACCGGCTTTACTTAGGCAATTACTATTAAAGAGTTGAAAGCACTGTTGTTCATACGAAAGGAACAAGTTCGTAAAGTAACTCGTTTTTTACAAACCCTCGAAACTGGACTCCACACAAAGGACGCATTCAAGCAAAACTTTTATTTCTGCTACGCGTATCTGACAAAATGTAACGAACTTTTTAGAAGCAGAGGTAGTCATACAATACACCAACATTAGCCTGTCTTTCCAACGTAGTTTCTGAACAGGCTTTTTACTGAGTCAATTCTTCCAGTACGCCAATTGTACTTTCAAAAATATATTAAGGTGAACTATATCCCTAACTGTGCCGTTGGTCAGTGTCGTAAACATTAATGAATTACAGTTTTAGGTGAGCCGAGTTTGCATAATGGGAAATTCGACGTAGCAACTTAACAGGTATGTCTCAACGTACTGAATACCAATGGCAAACGACGGAAGAAATACCAACATTTGGAAACCACTGCCAGTGTTGCACACATCTGAGCTCGTAAAAGAGAAGACACGTTTTTTGATGATTTTGTTTTACAGGAACCGTGAAAAATTAAGTGAAAAATCAAACGAGTGGATAATATTAGAACACCGGTGTAATCAATGAAACACAGAGTAATGTCCAAATTAATGTAACCGTTGTTGTTACTGAAACTGAAATTCAGGTGCGGTTTATGCAAAGTTCCAAATTATGCTGGCATATATAGCTTGTTTTTATTAAGGAGAACCTGAATAAAGTTTTGGATCACTACTGTTCCTCTTTCTATTATTTGACCAATGGGCTTTCAATGTGACATATCGGCCACAGTCCAAGGGTACGACGTTTCTTGTTAGCTGTGTTAGGTGATTTGTTTTATCAATTTGAATAACACTGAATTAAAATGAAGTTCACATGATAAATTCCATTCGTACATACCTTTTAATTGGTAACACATAGCGCTTAAAATTAAAGTGAACGAACAATTAACTGCAAACATAGATATTCACCCCCTAGTTTTTAAGGTCGCCTTGACCGTGATTAGTGAAATCTAAGCAGACGTGAGAAGTATGCCAAATTCTTTTGAGCTTGCGTCGCGCCGTACAATTCCTAGCCGTTCCATCTGAATAATTTGTATCGCCGTTACACCAGGCTTCCGGGTTGTTACCAACAACCCACAAGCAATACTCAAAACTATATCGGTAGATGCTAGATCTTTCGGTTGTTTTCTGCTTAGTAATTGCACTGACGAAATACACGACATTCTCTTTTCGTCCTGCCTGACTACCTGCTTGCAAACAGCAGCATTTTGTAATGACATTTGAGTAAAACCCTAATAGTTTAAGTAATGTTGATACATTTTCCTATAAGAAAATGCATCAAACTTATCTGTTAACGATATACTGAAAAACAAAGTTTCAGCCAACAAACTGTTTCCACAATTTCTCCTCTTCTGACTGGTAGAATTAGGTAAAATTAAGTGACCAGTTACAATGTTGTTGGGCAAAGATTAATAAGTGGGCGATGTAAGTGGATAAAAGAATAACACTACTTCGCTGTGGTTTGGAACAAAAACGAAGCGGGTTCTGGTTAGTCGGTGTTAATCAGGCTGGGACTGTGGGGCGAGGACAAATTGTTTCACGGATTGTGCGGCCGTGTTCGTCCAACGAAGCCTCAGGGTTTGAACGAATTGTTTATGCACACACAGATCGGAGTAACGTAGTCGGATTGCAACCGTTTTGGCTATCGACAGGATGTGGCAGTTGACCTTTCGCAACAAGGTGGCAGGGTCAGAATAGACGGTATGAAATGCTGTCTTCGTGCCTGTGTATTGATTACAATCGATCAAATAGGCCAGAATGGATGAACTGGTGCGTTTTGTTGACCCAGAGGTAAGCCAAGCGGGGCAGCGTTCACTGATTCTTTCAGGTAAAGGCCTAGTAGTGCGACTTTTGTATGCTGAACCGGGAGGACAGTAAAATGAACAGATCAAAAAAGAGGCAGCATTATTAGGCACGTTATCTTTCGAATTCTATGAAACCGCTCCTTTTGAGTGAAATATGATAACAGAGCTGGCGGCATAATAAGTCGTGTTGATAGCATTGATGATTTGACGTGATATCAGCTCTGCCGCTGAGTCACCCTTGAATGGTAACGATAAGTAGACGTTCTTCTTATCGGCAATGCCCACCGAGAGTGGCGATTGTTTATCTTGTATGGTACTGTTGATGAACTTTTCTGGGTAGGCGTTGTTAGTACGAATCTCCCGTAAATTCTTTAGTTCCTCCTCTACCGTGTCACCGTACACATCCTGTTTGCTCGGTTTGTCAGAAAACTTATCAAATCACGTTCGAGACAGAACGGTATGTAACTATGGAAGTACAGGTATTGACCAGTCCATGTTTTCTTCCCAAATACGCTCTTTTGTAGTAGACCATCTAGTCTGCGTATCAGTGCTATATCAAGAAAAGACATTCATCCATTAATTTCTTCCTTCACAGTGAATCTGATGTTCTTATGTGCCTTGTTACAAATGACTAATGATTTCTGTGGATATTCTAAACTTTCTGCTACACAAAAGATATCGTCTACATATCTTCGGTATTTGCTTGTTTCTTTAATCACAACATCCAACTTCATGTAGATGCTTGAAAACAACAGATAAAGTTACCAAACAATATCTTTCGAAAGATACAAGAATAGTCCTTATGGAACTTAGTTTTTGCACTGAAAGTGAAAATTAGCCTTATATGTGATCACTTGTTATGTCATAATGCTGTAAAGTATGGTGCAATGGGCACCTACCACTTTCAATCAAAACACAGATACAGGAATTAATGGTGAGAAAAAGTCTAATAGATTGAAACTTTCTGCGTTAGTTTACAACCATAAATTTGGTCCTCCACACGTGTAGATTTTACGAACTGTTTTATCACAAAGAATCAAAACGGGTGGTTCGGTCGCATTTATTTGCAGCCCTAGTCCTATAAACAGTAGCCAAGCTCTGGTATTATAATAAACAATACCCCAGAAGTTGGGCCGGTGGAATACTGCTATTTACTGCCAGTATGAGCAAACTGTCGAAGACAGGGTAAGAGTAAGATTTGCAACCTAAAAGCAGGTGTTCCGACTGTCACTATCTACAGCTTATTTAATCAAATAATCAGCTGTGAACTTTTTGTATCAAATCACCAGATGGATATCGTCAGCATAACGAATGGAGCGCACTTCAATCAGTCCAACATCAACCCACTCTTATTGTCGTATATCAGGCATATTCAGATCAAATTCTATATTGCATTGAACAGTTATTTATATCATGCTGATTCAAACAAACGGTCGGATGAACTCCAGCACATTCGAGATGTGCTAAGTCAAAATGGATATCCGCAACGATTCCTGGACAGGAATATGCAACCAAAATCGAGGCATGAAATTGTTCAGACAGTGGATAAAAACCTGTCTTTATCACCCTATCATACAAGGGGGAATCCACCAGTGAAATTATCATCCGCCGAATTATTAATGCAGTCGACAATGCCTATCCTGCAGCACGGGTCATCGTATCGTTCAATACCTGCCCGGTACTGGTGCCACATCTCAAAGATAGCTTGCCTAGGTTTTCTTCGTCTTTTTGTGTTCATTCTCTCACCTGTTGTTGTCAAACAGATTACGTTGAGAGAACCACAAGGCGGCTGTCAGAAAGGATTCGTGAACACCTCCCTAAATGGTTTCGCAACGGTTCGATAAAGCCCATTTCCAGTGCAATCGGTTCTCATCTAATCGACACTGGTCATCAAATTAAGCCAGATGAGGCCTTTCGAGTCATCTATAAGGTTCGTCGAACCCACTCCAGAGCTGTCAGATTGCGACTGTTATCAACGGCCGAGGCAATTGCCATCAGACTCTACAACCCTTGTCTGTGTGCCCAAAAACAGTTCGTGCAAGCCCTTCACCTTCCCTGGCCAACTATTCCACAGCCCCTTGAGACCAAAGCAGGCGTGAACCACTTGACACCGCCGAATGCATGTCTCACGGCAGACATGAGTGTTAATGCCACACATTCACTAACACTCCCACCCCCCTCCAGTAGACTGTGATCCGCCCCATGTCTATGAATCGAATGACCTATTTGACTTGCTCTAATTTTTCATATATAAAACGCACGTACCTTATGTAATTGTAAAAGCGCGATGAGAATTACCGAAAACAGCTGTTCGCATAACTGACTTCTTATGAATTCTATGGGAATCTGGAGACTGTCTAATGTTTATTTGTATATCTTAGCATTAACGTGTTGTTCAGCCTCCACTGTACAGTTCTTGTAGAATACCGAGGGTAACCGCCGATCTCAGTTCGGGATTATATCTCATTGAATCGGAAACAACGTGTAATATTCTCCGTCTTCCTTGCATTAGCAGAACCTTTCATCATGCTTGTGACTTCGTCTGCACGAATCCCGTCCATCCTCCGAACTGACTCTCGGATTCTCCAGAGTATTTCTTAGGCTTTGTTGCACCTATGCCGTTTCCAATTCTGTTCTTAACTTTGCGGTAAGTGGTGACGTAGAATGGGACTTTGATCACTTGAACATCCCGAGCGCGATTTCTACTAACAGATAACGCTTGCTGCTCTAGAACTAAATGTGCTTCCGACAGCGGACCATCTGTAACGCATTAACTGGGCATTCCGGTCCAGTCGTTCACATAGTCTGATTGAGACCAGCTGAAGCGCTGCTCATAATGTTCAACCCACATGTCGAGTCGGCGCGAATGACCGGTGATAAGTGAACCATCTTTTTCACATATGGTCTCACTAACATCAACTCGACAACCAGTACAACCACGAATCAGGAGAAAAAAACCTTCGCTACTTTCGGATAAAAATGCTTGTTTCATCTCTTTCGACTGTTCGACCAAATGGTGCTCAATGTATTTGTGCAGGCTTTTAGTCAGCTTGCGTTTAAGTTCTCGACGGTCGTCACCATATTCAGAGCCAGCTGGAACCAAGCGACGCTTGTTCATGAGGTTTATCGGCGTAAAGGAAATCCAGTTCTGTTGTAACTGAACAGCTCCATCGGGAAATGCCATTTCACGGTAAGCCTCCGTAACTACTGTGATTTATTCCCAGTGTTCGTTAGGATATGTCGTCTGACCCGAACTGGGCAACTTGCTCATCAATATTTCCCGGTAAGCGTTCTTCACGTTCTCCTCGCTCGAATGTCAATTACGTATCATGCATTTACATGGGTTCGTCCTCTGGGTAAATGACAAAGCAAAAGGGGCACGCACAACAGCATG
The DNA here is from genome assembly GCA_013368495.1 of Paragonimus heterotremus. NCBI lineage: Eukaryota > Metazoa > Platyhelminthes > Trematoda > Plagiorchiida > Troglotrematidae > Paragonimus > Paragonimus heterotremus. The sequence continues at coordinate 3,914 of LUCH01009099.1, read as the reverse complement.
GTCTGGATCCAGGTAGTTGCTCCAAAACACATGACAGTCTTTATCAGACTGATGTTAATTCTGATTGACTGCTACATGAGCGAGCTTTGTCCACGGCTGAGTGACACACGGAAATCTCCATGTAACA
>LUCH01009098.1:3247-17178 GCA_013368495.1 Paragonimus heterotremus | reverse complement strand
TTGAGTGATCACGAGTACCCCATCCAACCAGGCGACACCTACCCACTTTGCTCACTGGAGCAGTCATAGTATTCATATTTCGTGACCACGTTGTTGCTTGACCACCACGCGGTCTTACCCAACTGTTGGTGACCTCAGCATGTAATGCCCGGTACGGTAAACTATCAGATGGCATACGGAGTACGTGACCCAACCATCGCAATCTGTGCAACGTGATCAATTGACAAACTGATCGCGCATCCCGAGTATTCCGTAATACGCGCCGGCGAACGGCCACACTGCTCACACAATCACTCCACTTAATATGGGCTGATTGGTGGAGACAAAGACGGTCAAACACAACAAGCCTGTTGACATCTTCCTTGCGAACAGGCCATGCTTCCGAACTATGGAGCAAAACTGGACGCACACAGGCATTATGTACTCTTCCTTTCAGCAACAACCAAACGTCTTTTCAACGCCACAGATGACGCAGGTTAGCAAACGCAACTCGTGTCTTTCATATCCTCGTTGATACCTCGTCAGCAATACTACAGGCTGACGAGATAGTGCTACCCAAGTATGTGAAACTGTTCACAGTCTCAAGCGAATTACCTGCAATAAAGAAAGTAAGAGTGGAAATGCCCCCGTCTTGAAGCAACTCTGCACTTTGGAGGTGCAAAGCGCATTCCATACAAACCAACTCTGTTGCTCAACCTGTTCAGCATGGTCTGCATGTTTTCAGCAGAGGGGCTAAGTAAAACAACGTCCTCCGCATACTCGAGATCGATCAATCTAGCGCCAGGAAGAAGCTCAACTCCAAGCCCGCTGGATTCGCGAAGAGCACTCTCCAGAATGTCGTCTATGTCAAAATTGAACAGGAGGGTGGAAATCGGACACTCCCGACGAACACCACTAGAAGTGACGAACGCCCGAGACAGTCGTCAATAAACTCTCACCCTGCTTACAGAGTGAACATACAGTGATCTCAACAGAATCACATATTTCCCTGGTACTCCCTTGCGAAGGAGACAGCTCCAGAGAACATTATGAGCAACTGAATCGAAAGCAGCCTTCAGGTCCAAAAAGACCACGATTGTCGGCTGTCTGTAACAGTGCCGACGTTGCAAGAGCCGTCACAAGGTAAAAATATAATCAACGCACCCTCGACCGGATCGGAATCCTGCTTGTTCTCTGCTTATCTAGCTTTCTCTGGGCTTAGTGAGACGACGTGAAATTAGACCAGTGAGTAATTTGGATGCAACAGACACCAAATTGATGCTTCTGTGGCTGTCACATAGACTTCGGGTTCACTCTTTGAAAATGGGAATGACTGTTGACAGGTACCAATCACGAGGCACCTCTTCAGTCTCCCAGATTATCTGGAGGAGTTTCGTCAGGTTTGATATCAGCCTGTTTCCGCCATCCTTGAAAAGAAAAGGAAACAGGAGGTATGGACCAGGAGCCTTATGACGCCTCAATAACTTGAGCTCCAGGACCACTTCTGCTCCCAACGGAGGACCGTCTGGATTGCAATAACTGACCAATCGGGTCTCGTCTTCCACATGATCTGGTTGAGGCCAGCTGAGCTGTTCTTCAAAATGTTCAGCTCATTTGCCAAGTCGGTGCGACTGACTGGTGATAAGTGAACCATCGTTTTCACATATGGTCTCACTTACACCGACTCGACGGCCAGTTCAACCACGGATCAGTGAAAACAGCCTTCTGCTATTCCCAGATAAAAAGGCTTTTTCCATCTCATGCGATTGTTTGACCAACTATTACTCACGGTCTTTGCGCAATCTTTTAGTCAGCTTGCCTTTAAGTTCTCGACGGTCGTCAATATATTCATGAGGTTTATCGACGTGATAGAAATCCAGTTCTGTTGCAACTGAACAGCTCCATCGGAACATACCTGTTCACGGCACGCTTTCATAGCTTTGGCGATTTGTTCTCAGTGTTCATTAAGGTCCTTCATCTGACTGAAAATGGGCAATCTGTCCACCAACGCCCTTTGGTATGCGGCTTACACTGATGCTTAACTGCCACGCAACCACGAAGAAAGAAGAAGCGAACCCTGTGTAGGAGGAACGAAGAAGAAAAGGGAGAGTGGAGGGAACTTAACCACTAAAAATAGCCACGTCTACATTCTAACACACAACATCAAGGTGCCTACACCTTGTAAACAAACAACCGAGCTGTAATTGAAAGTAAGACATCATCGGCAAGACAGATTTCACCGCTCCGCGTCATTATGTGGTCATCAGAAGCCGTCCGCCTTTGCGACGTTAATTGAACCTGAGCTTAAATTTTAGAAACACATCCACTGTTTCCCCAAGACAATGAATTCGAACGATCATGAGGACTCAGTCCTAGTACAGAGCCTCTTGAAATACCCTGAAATTTTTCATATTTGGGACGAACACAATCCGGGGCTTTGGAGTGACTTCTGTTACAAGATGGGTATTACGCCTTGCATTCCGGTTTCCGTTACTCGATTGGATAGAAGGCCAGATTCGCTGTTACGATAAACCTCGGTAGGCATGGATAGTGCGCATATGGGATTCCAACGCTAAGGACGTATTTTTTGCTTTCCATAGGTTGCGTGGCAAAGCAGGCGGTCGGGTGTATCCGAATTTACTAGGGACGAAAGGCCAAGAGCACAATCTGGTGGGAAAGGACCCCCTAGCTGTTGATGCAACTCGAAATCTCATCCGATGCACCTCGGACTCTAAGACTAGTCGTCTAGAGCACAACGGGGATCAGTGGGGATTCCTCTGAATTGACTAATGCTGAAGTCAAATATATCCAGTGCCCTAATCCGACGCCCGACAAAACTCATCCGAAACTTCTAACAGTCTCTGTCAGTTAACAAAAAATGGCACTTCGTATCCCAAAGCGGTTTTGTTATAGACGCGGTTTTACTTCAGGCGGAATATAGTTTCACGCTGACCGTTCCAAAGAAGAGCAAGCGAAACAAATTGGATCATCGGATTCGTTCTATTCGTATTGCGGTACGTTTAGAGGATTTGTTGCTTCAAAAAGATAATTGCAGCCGGCTCCAGACATATATACTTGTCTATCCCTGTCATTGATCGTGCACATCTGCGTTTTGTCTGTTCTGCCTACGACGCATACATGGAAGCCACGTTTGTTGTTTATCAGTATTATAGTTATACAGCATTGATTTCTATTGGTTTCCTCTCCCACCTTCGGGGTCGTATAACCGCGACTTCGTTCGCTTTCGTTCTCCTTGTGTAACGGTCGTACTCGCTTGTCTCTTCCGTTCGTGACTCTTCGTCTGATTTTGTTACACTGTTGAAGCTTACCTAGAACTCAAAACGACTTAAGGTTTGCATTGTGTTTATGCAGTCATCGTTGTACCATTAGTGCCGTTGTTTCTACTATTCATATTAGTTTCCCCACTGCTTGGCGGTGAAAATCGGACGCGTTACTCAATACACAGGTGAACGTGACAATCATTCTATCGCTCAGTTCGATTGGCTGATTTGGATCGTTGGTTGGTGGCGATCATCTGCTGTTTCCCATCCTCACTCCAAACTAGAGATGAATGGAGCGAGATTTCGACCTATGCACGCCTTTAACTTATTCCACTGAGTGATGACAGTCCTCCGGAAGTACGTTCTCCAGTCTTTTTGTACATGGGTCCTGTGGACTCCGTGCCAACCCAATCTCCCGGCGCTGTAAATGCATCAGGACTTAATAAACAAACATCCATCTTCGTGTGTCAGTGGGATAGCCGGAAGCCTTCGCGTTTGGACTATATTCTTACCGACGAGGACCCAATGTTTGATAATCTCTAATTAATCACACCACCAGGCCGAAGAGATCATGCAGCCTTTCCTTTGATTTTACCTGCATCGCCAACCTTATGAGCGTAGTCACCGAGGATAATAGAAACTTTCGTAAAGTTAATATCGATCTGCTACGTTCTCAATGTGACCTCACAAACATGGGATGAATACACTCTCTTTTACTCGATGAATGAACTGCGTACGAAGGTCACTGTAGTCCTGTCCGCAGCCATTAATCAATCTACACCAATGTCGGTCCTGACGTCAAACAGGCCGTACTGTCGGCTACATTGTTGCAACCTTAAGTTAATCCTAAAGAAACGATACAGGTGGACGAGCTATCGGTTATCTAGACTACAGAAAGACCGGGACGAGTATACGTCCATCAGTAATTCATGCACCTTGTTTCTTTGCAAAGATCGACTTCACTGTCAGAATTGGCTAGTGTTTAGCAAGCCAATCGATCCCACAGGATGACCCCGGCAATTTATATGATTGGCTTCATTCGAGTTAGCTTTCCTTTAACACCGGGAAGTGCAAATTACTTGATAGATGGATGGGATAGCCCAACGCCATCGGCCACACCCCCAGACTGCGGATTGGGGAACGGTCCTCAACGTGGGGACTAACTGTTAAATAATCGGGGTTCATCTGGTGAATATGCAATCGCAGACAATGAACGGTACCACTAACAGAGCGTATTGGATTCACGATTGGTAGCCGGGAATCCTGTGAAACGCCACATAAGCTCTCTGACACCAATACATAGTGTATGTTGCCCCTGCATAAAAAGGTTTCAGGTGTCTCAACAGAAGCACCTCGGCTGCCTGACAACATGTCGTCTGTCTGGCGTGCTGTCCGTATGGCGTACAGATATTCCCAGGCCCCACCAACGATAGATAACCCCCCGAGGAAGGCGTGCGATTCACCTCGGTGATCACCAGCCCCTGTGGGTACGCAAAGTTTGCTGAGTACTTTGAATGGCTGGACTCTACTCGAAGGGCTTATTAACCAATTTAGCCAACGGCCCACAGCAACAGGAGGCATGCGTCTCAACATCCCTGTCGATCGTGAACCCCCTGGCTAGACGGATCAAGTATATCAGATCCGCCTTCGTTTGTGAATCCTGCAGCTGCTGTGCTGTTTCTGTTGCAACTTCCTGCTGAGTGCACGGGGCATCTTGGATGGATGAACTCCTTCCGAATGGCCTGTGAACCGAACCACTACTGGTCACCGGCCCCTAGTGGACTGTGAACTTCGTATTTCCTCCAGCCACCTTGCAAGTTAGGTTTCTTGGGAACTAATGGCTCCAAGCGGAGCCCCCCTAGCCAACCCCATTCTCTAGCCTGGCAACCGAGAAATATTCCACCCTCACAATTATGATTTCAAAATGATGTTACGGATGAATTTTGCCATGTCTTCCTATCACAACTCTTTGGCCGAGGTATCGGCGACCGGTTTTGTTTCCATGCTACATTTTACCGCACCAAACCAGTTTGCATCATTTCCCTTTCTTCGGCTAAATAACTCTAATTAGTGAATCTCCAATCCCGTGTCGCACACACACACACCCCGAAGACACCCTATTTGCCGCTTGCGAAGGAAGTTATAGTCACAGTGATATTGTATCAAGCACCAGGGTTCCTTTGCCTGAATGACACCAACTCGTACTCGCCACCCGAATACCATTTAAGCTTGCCACCTTTGGTGGTCGAACACTTATGCAAATAGGTCAACAGGCAGCTTCTGCACGTACTTTGGAGACTCTCACCACCGAGATCTGTTGTTTTTCCGAGACATGGCCTCAGGATTCTAGCTCAGTGCCACATCTCCAATCTCCGTCAGCCGTTTCACCATCCGAGTATAACGTGCGCTTTTCTGTAGACCCTTTGACTCAAACCACTGGCCGAGTCGGTATTGGAATTGCCCTAAGCACATATGCAGAGAAGGCGCTGTTTTACTGGATACCCGTCAACAACCGTCTTTGCGTCGTCAGACTCGAAGGTTTGGTTAGAGCATCTAGACTCCCTTCCCAAATGCTGTCTGTTTGTTGGTGTGGCATATGCACCCACAGACTGCAGTCCAGATGCAGTCAAGAATGATTTTTATCACCAGCTCACTGACATTGTGCATACTGCTTTAATAGGACGCTCCCGGCTTCCTGGCTGGGAAACGAAGAACACTCGACACCTTTGGTTGAAGACCCTGTTTGCTATGACGAAGAATATAAGTCAGTGGTGCTGGTGTTGCGAGTCTTTGTGTACATCGTGGTAACTTTTTATTCTTTACCCCTCCACTTTTGTTTTCCTTCTCTTCTTACACACGTCCTTTTTCTCCTCATATGGCACATTTGCTCCTCGTGGTGTTTACGTGTTATATATACGTATATATATATATATACCGCGCGACGCACAGACATTGTACTGCTGGCTGGAAACCTGAACGCTCAGTTAAACAAGCTAAACGCTGACGAGCGTGACTTGAGTGGTCCACATTCTTACGGTACTTGTTGGGTAGACAGTGTTGAAAATTTGTTGCAGCCGTTTGCTGATAACGATTTGTCTCTGGCAATTACTAATTTTCGACGTTCTAGGCATCCTCCACCGCCGAGTGAGGCGTAGACACAGACTGACCACATGGCCGTCAGGTGTCGATGGCACGACTTTTTCCAAGATCACGAGTCAATCTGAAGTACCTGCGGGTATTCCAATTATGCATGATTATATCTCAAAGTCGTTTTGCGCTTTAATAGGAGGCCACTTCGCAGTTAAGCACACATTGACGTGTCTAAATCAGCAGGACCATAGGCTTCCTACGCTTACCAGTGTGCGTTTGCCTCTAGTGTAGATATCACCCAACATACAAGATTGAAATACACTGGGCTTATTTACGATGTACAATGTATAGGTGCTACACTGCTTCGTATGATACTATTACTCGTTCATCTGTCAACTGCTAGGTCTCTATGCGACCACTTAAACTTTTTGACGATCACCAGATTATTCCATACAGCAATGCGTATAACTCAGTCCACTCGACTGCTCGCCTGGAACTCGGGAAGCAATCGCCAGAAGATCATGAGGCCTGATGGACACGACGCGCTGTCGAGATGGAACAAACCGCTGCTACGGGGAGCTCTTCTATCTCTTCCGAGCAACCGATAGCAAGAAGACAGGTGTGAGCGAGATGAGGCCAACAATAAGCCTACTCATAACCTGCAACGACGTCTAGAACGCTCGGCTGAGTACTTCCGACAGCAGTTCAACAGGCCACCCGCGATATTGATTACGTCCTCGGGCCCTACATGTGCTCATTAGGCTGTTGGCCTTTCTCCGCTGTCGGAAAAAGTTTTCTTCCGAGGTCAAGTTTCTGGAACATCACAAGGCACCCTGCTCAGATGAACTCTTTCCTGCCTTTTTGTGGATGAGGGTCTGTCGTTAGTTAGAGAACTGAGGGCCCTCCTCCAAAAGCTTTAGATCAGTGAACTTCCAAATGGCTGGAATTTGGCTAACGTCGTCCCCATTTTAAAAAAGGACCCACGCACTTGATGTAGATGAATCGGCAGAGATAACGATGGTCAAACATGACAAGTTTGTTGAAATCCTCGTTGTAAACGAGCCACTTCTCCAAAACAGAGGGCAAGTCAGAACGCACACAAACATTATATACCCTCCGTTTCAACAATAACCGAACGTGTTTTCAACGCCACAGATGACGCAGGTTAACAAAGACAACTCGTCCTTTTGCTGTCCTCGCTGATATACGTAATGAGATTGGACCAGAGCGGTTTCTTGATTGCAGAGGGTTAAGTCAACCGGAGTGTAATGAGACAGAAAAACGGTATTCCATAAGTGGCACGTTGCGTCGTTAGAAGACAAAGGCCCGTAGAGTAAGGCTTTACTCTTCTGAGAAGGACGGTACAGTGGCTGTAATGTACAGAAGATAATGATGAGTGATACGAATAAGCAAACGTGAATTATAACCAAATGTTAGTACATTCTCTCCCGCTGGTAAAATGGACCGTGAGTAACGCGTATGGATGATGTAATGATGAATACGGAAACGAAATTCACCAGTAACGAAATGGAACAAATATGTGTGGTTGTCAGGAAGAAAATTGCGGGAAAGCTATCACTATGCTTTGCGTCTCCTCAGATTATACGGGTGAAGACGTTGCTGCCTTTGCTTTAATAATTCATAGTTGGTTGGAGTAGGAGAGTCAGCGGCTTCGTCATTAGAACACATTTCATGTGCGATTTCTGTCGCCTCGATCAGGTCATTAGCGTCAACTGAACATTCGGAGGTTCCAAGGTCATCGGGTTCTCCACGAGGGGCTAGGTGTTTTACCAACTCCACCTCTTCTTTCCCGTTCGGCAGTCGGACGTGTGCATAATGCGGGCTACAGTCCAGTAATTCGACTTCCTGAACTACAACATCGTATTTGGATGCTCGTTGTTGTTTCTTCAAAAGTACGCGACCACCTGAAATTAACCACCTAGCGTACAATGTTCCGGAAGTTGACCGTCGATTAAAGCTGAACATTCGCTCATGCGGTGTCGCATTCGTGAACGTACCAAGTAGGGATCCCACAGAGTGTAGAGCATCTAAAAGTGCTGATTCCCAGTAACTGACTCGAAGGTTTCTGGACTTCAGTGTGAGTGATATGGCTTTCCAAAGTGTTGAGGTAAGCCGTTCCACTTGACCATTTCCAGCTGGGTTATATGGTGTGATTCTGCTGGTAGCTACACCTATTCCGTGGAGGAAATTTTCCAGTTCTAAAGAGATGAATGCTGCACCGCGGTCCGAGGGTACGGAAGCAGATAGTCCAAGAATAGCAAATATTTGACAAAAACAATTAATGACAATAGAAGATGTGTCAGAGCATGCATAAGCAAAAGAAAATCGAGAAAACTCGTCAATAACAGTAAGAAGGTATTTATTGCAAGAAGTAGATGGGAGAGGCCCTTTGAAGTCAACACTTAATCTTTCAAAAGGTTGTATCGCTTTAATGGGGTTCGCCCTCGGTGGTGTATAAAATCTGGGTTCGAGTTCGGCACATGTGGGGAACCGAGCAATCGATGCTTTCACGTCTTCGGTAGAAAATGGAAGGTTCTTTGATCTCACAAGGTGTAACATACGTGTAACTCAAGGATGACACAATGATTCATGTAGTTGTTTGAGATCAAATGAGTTCACGGAAGCACAATAACCTCGTGATAATGTGTCAGCAGCCTGGTTCTCTTACCAGGCCTGTAAACAACGTGACAACTAAAACATGAGAGTTCGATTCTCCATCGCAGAATTTTATCATTTTTTACTTTTCCTTCATGCTTATCATCAAACATAAAGGATATAAATTGCTGATCAGTCAACCGTTTGAAATGGACACCAAGAAGATAATGTCTCCATTTGCGAACAGCTTCGTCGATTGCGTAGGCTTTCTTTTCAACAGTTGATTGATTTATTTCACTAAGATTGAGAGTTCGTGAGAAAAATGCAACAGGTCGACCATCTTGGTTGAGTGTCGCGGCTATAGCCGTATCAGAGGCATCAGTTTCTACAACTAGACGTATGTGGTAGTTGATAGTGACCATTGCAGCATTCTCAAGTTCACGCTTAAGGTCTTCAAAAGTTTGTTTACCACGATCTGGGAACGGGAAAATCTTGTTATGTATGAGATTATGAGTCTTGTCGGAAAAATTAGAGATCCAGTTGGAGTAGTAAGCAAACATTTCAACGGTCCTCTGCTGCGATTTGAGGTCGGGAGGAGGTGGAAGTTCACGTAAAGCTCGGAATCTTTCAGGATCTGGTTTTTTAACACCATGAGATATCTGGCAACCAAGGAGAGTGATTGTACGAGCGGCGATCGTGGCTTCGTCTTCATTGAAAGTGAGGCCGTATTCTTTGGCAGCATTCAGGAATTTGCCGTAGTTTATATTGTGTTCTGACATGTTTTGGCTGAAGATGGTAACATTGTCGACAAAAGCGAAAGTATCTTTCAAATTGGCGTTTGTGATTATGCTGTTACTGAGCCGCCGGAAACAGACAACACCGTTGGTAACCGAAAGGTATGCGGCAAAACTGGTGTGAATTACCACAAGCTTCAAATGCTGTGTACTGTTTTTCGTCTTCTCGACTCGGGACTTAATGATAAGCACTCTGGAGGTCTAAGATGATGTAGATCTCGTATTGTGATATTTTCTCCACTAGCTCGTCAATGCGAGGTAAGAGATACGCATCCAAGTATGTGAAGCGATTAACTGTTCGGCTATAATCCACAACCATACGCTTCTTATGGTTTACATTAGATGTCACCAATATCTGGGCTCTCCACGATGAACAGGATGGTTCAGTTATTCCTTCGGCGAATAAACGGCGCACTTCTGACTCCACGAATTTCTGGTCACGTGAGCTTAGTCTTCGAGAATTTGTGGCAATTGGTTTGCAAAGGGGAGAGAGATTTCCAAAAGGTGTTGGTGGTTCTACATAGGCAACTGCCTGCGAGCACAAGGAAAACGGAGGTTTTGAACCACCGAAAGATATAATAATATGTTGATGTTGTTTTAGGAAATCATGACCAAGTAAAACATCGGAACACAAGTCCGGGAGCGAGGAAAGTTTAACCAAAGAATAGCGGTCACCACGGTAATCAACAGTAACGAGACAGTGTCCCTGAGTCACAGTTGTGTAGGTAGTAGAGGCCATAGAAATAGCAAAATTGGAAGGATAGATATGTCAACAGTGTTTATAGGCGATGTCAGAACAAATACAGCTGTCTGAGCTTCCAGTATCAATGAGAGCATTCAGAGAAATTCCGTTTATAGTAATTTGAACTACCGCTTTAGAAAGAGAAATAGGGAAAGCAGCTGTGCAGACAGTGGACAGCTGAGGTTTGGTACAGGATGCCATACGTTTATCGCTTGGATTTGACTTGCAAACTCATTGAAAGTAGCCCACTTTGTTGCAGTTGCGGCAAAGCGCTTCCCTGGCTGTACACTTTGAGCGCGGGTGTTTGTTATATCCACAAAAGAAACATTTGGGTATTGTCGCAGTCAGATTATAGTCAGGTTTACAAGAGTCTGAAGGGTCAATAGAAACGGGTGAATGCAAAGCACCAGATTCACTGTAGGGCACATGTGGGTGCGTGTACGACAAGGACTGTGATTCAGCTGTTTCCAAAGCTCTAGCTTGGGTGAAAGCTTTGACAAGATCTATATCGTCTTCCTCCAGTAATCGTTGGCGTATATTGTCTGATAGCATGCCCCTTGTGAATGCATCTCGTATCGTTTCATCATGATACTCCGGAACATTGACTGCTTTGAAACCACAATCTTTGACAAGGCGTTTCAGTTTCTGCATGAACTGATCTAAATTCTGCCTGACCTCCTGCTTGCATGTGCTGAGTATATGTCGTGCGTAGATGATGCTTTCCGGTTTAACGTACAAAGAGATGAGAGCATCGATAGCATCCTTATATTGTTTACAATCCGCGATGTATTCAAAGACATTTAAACTCACGAGGTTTGCAAGAACCTATAATTTCTCATCGTCGGGTGTTCAGAGAGATGTAAGATAGTTTTGAAATGTGAAGTATCAGTGGTTCCATTGTTTTCTTGCATCAGAGGAATCCGGGTCGGTGTCGAATCGTTCCGGTCGTACAGCTTCGATCGTCAAAAGAGTAAATTGTTATGAGTCAGAAAAACGGTATTCGATAAGTGGCACGTTGCGTCGTTAGAAGACAAAGGCCCGTAGAGTAAGGCTTTACTCTTCTGAGAAGGACGGTACAGTGGCTGCAATGTATAGAAGATAATGATGAGTGACACGAATAAGCAAACGTGAATTATGACCAGATGTTAGTACACGGGGTTCACGCACTATCTGCTGCAGACTGAATTGTGATCGACCGATCAGAAACGACGATCAGCTGTTGCTTAAATATGTGTCACGTTCCAACGGCTGTGCTGTTCGTTGCAAGGTCGGGGAACCTAGCAATTAGCTAGCTAATCAGAACGCTTGTCACCCAGCAGCAATCGAAAATACTGTTGTTCCCCTGTAGAAAAAAGGTGCTGCTTTTTTTAATGAATTAAGATTGCTTAGTGCCGCCCAAGCCGTTCTAGTTTTTTCGACTCGGTAGCCCATCACATGATACCATCTCGTCAGCACTATTACAGGCTGAGGAGATAATACTGTCCCGTGTGTGTGAAAGCGACCATTATCTCAAATAAATCGTCTGTTATAAGGAAGGCAATAGTGAAAATGTCTCAGTCTTGAAGCAGTACTTAAAACTTCGTAGTTTCGAGGCGCATTACCTACAAACCTGCCCCATAATTCCTCTTGTTCATAGTGGCCATGCAAGACAGCGACATCCTTATACTCTTTGACGGTCACCCCAGCGCCAGTAAGAAGTTCATTACCAGGCTCACTGGATCTCTCAGACTCAACCTCCAGAATGTCGTTCATACATGAAGAGGGAGATCGGACACCATTGACGAACATCACTAGAAGTGCTGAACGCCTGAGACAGTTATCCATACCCCCTCACCATGCTTACATATATGGAATACAGTGATCTTTGATGTTTCCATCGTACTCCCTTGTGGATAAGGCAATGCCGGAGGACGGTACGAACAATCAGAGTGAATGCAACATTTATGTCTGGAGAGATTACGATCGAGAATATGCGCTCGTCTCTGATTCGTCCGTTCAGTGGCCTAAGCTCGAGGCCACTCAAAACCTATAAATACAGTTGTTGTAAACCGCTATTTTGCCTTCGGAGTGAGCAGCAAATGAAGCTATTTTGAAGACCGTCTCCCTCCTTGCTTGTTGAGAGTTCCAGGTTTCAACAGTTGGAATCCGATATTTGCGCTTTGATTTTCTTGCAATCTTGCGATATCGTTGCGTTCGTTCCTGATACAGATACTGCTCGTGGTCTTCGTATTTATACTAGTCTTTCTCTATCAAGGCAGTCGTAACAACCAACTTGTTGGAGATTGTGGATATTGAAAGTGTGAACGTTTACCTGTTGTCTTGGCTATACAAAGACAGGTCAGAGCTTGATCTAGGTTCAAAGTATGAAGGCAGTCACTTGGAAGCTTGCTTCAGTGGGGCACTTTCGGCTTTCTGGTTGGATTTCGAAGGACCGTGAACCCATTTGATTAAGGACGTTTTCTGATGTGGCGAGGGATGGAAGTCAGTGGCGCTAGTGTTGCGAATCGCCATCTGCGTCGCTGTAATTTCTTCTCCTTTATCCATCCATATGTTTTCCTTCTTCCTCCTCCACATCCCCTTTTTCCTCACACTGCGATACGTTTGCCGCCTCCTATGGTTTTTACGTGCAAAATATGTTGTATACATAGAAGGTCATCCTCAGTGGGGGGTAAAAGGAAAGCAAAACAATTGGATGTCAGAATAGAAAGAAACGGTCGTGATGGCTGAGTAATGTTGTTGTCGGACTTCTGATACTTCGTGGTCGTTTACGAAGCGGTCATCACCACTTGCTTGATTACGTTATTGCGCGAAATTCGTGATGCGCGTATCACGCGAGTGACGCGCGCTGAAAATTATCCGTAGGGAGCAAAATCTGTTCTAAAACAACGAATTTATGAGGGATCCGAGAACACGTGACAGTATTTCGGTGGCATCGTTTAAGAAACTGAAAATCATCAGTTTTTGAGGCAAAAAATGTTGAAAGGTTTGTTTTAACCGACTGTTAATGGATTTGTCCATCATATCGCGCGAAGATTGAAAATATTAATGGTGGGTGTTGTGGTTGCACTTGTGCGTTTTCATGTGAAGTATCTGTTTATGTTCGATTAATAGTTAATCGTTCTATGTTAGTAGATGAGTAATTGTTTTTTATTTGATTTTAGGTGATGGATTACCTTCATGGATTCAAAAATCTATTCGAGGATCAGGAATTTCGAAGTTGTTTGGAGAAATATCTGAAGGAATACAGTGTTTTGTACGTCCTGGGTTCAAATAAAAAGTCGAACAGTGGACGCTTGAAGTATGATAATGTGAGTGTGAGTACTAGTGAGGTTACAAGGTTGTTGGCGTACAGGTGTACCAAGTACAAGCGACGTCGGGGTGAAAGCTGCGGATTACGACGTGTTTAGTGAGTTGAGTTCACTTACTTTC
>LUCH01009094.1:0-15924 GCA_013368495.1 Paragonimus heterotremus | reverse complement strand
TTGGATATCACACACAAATCGAATATGCTTGGATTTAAATGGCATTGAGTTTTTTCATTTAACTTTGGTTAAAACCACTTATGAAAACAAGAAAACTGCAAACACAATTCTCTGTTTGAATCTCACGAACCGTCACCACGCAACAATTGGGAGTGGTATGTAATCGAACGTTAAACTTAGGATACACGCCTTCAAAACTGTGGGCTTTCTGTGAACGATTTCCCGAATTTAACTGGTGTTCTTTCTTGTCTACAGCATGAGATTTTAACCATTCTCGCGACAATTTATTCAACTGATTTGCTTGACGAAGTAAGGGTTATCGGAAAACCGCTGTTAAATACGTGCTACAAGTAACTCGTCGCCGACAGTTAATAATAATGGCTGATCTATCTTCCCCCACACTTTGTAGGCGACTCAGTCCGAGATTCGACTTCGTCCAAGACACTGTTAAAGTGGCCAAATTGTAGCAATAGCACGCCATTCAAGTGGGCTACGGTGTGTCTCATTAATCTGACTCCTTTCTACCTCAGTTGTAGTCGTACCTTCAAAGTATTCGTTCAGTGACTGTTTTCGTTGCAATTTAGTTGTACCTTCATGAAAAACACTTGTTTCCCAACAGTTAGGTCAGCTTTTAAATTAGAATAAACAATTTAGAGAAACATTTAGATATGCTAAACATTGAAGTACTAGACCCTAAAAATACCAGAACCACTGAACACAAAAATAACAAAAGCAAGCAGTACTAATATTTCAAGTTGAACACCGCTCACATTCGATTACAGTCTTCTCGTTCAAATAAGCTTATCAGCCAACGCACTCAAGTTTCGGTCTCATTAGAAATCCTTGCCTGGGCCGGAATTTGCAACCCACCCGTCACGTTCGTGAGATCGACCTGTTAAACATAAATCCAGTAACTTCGCACTAGGTATGACAAGTCAGACGTATGTGAACGCTCACTCACACACCTACTGGTCTTATTCCTTCGGGTTTACACCGGATACGTGGTGTGTGAGTGGAACCGCAAGTGGTGCAGCGCAAGCCACTTGGGGTGTTGGTTTAAAGCGCAGGCGTCCTTTGGCTTGGGTCACTGTGACAGGCTAATCCGTCTCGGATGCCGCCAACCAATATGAGTACCGTGATGGGAGTTTGGCCAAGTTTTCAAAACATCCATATCAAATTATCAGCACAGTGACCAAGTCCTGGCCGCCGTCTAACAGTAGATAACAGAAACTACAGAATAGTTAAGCAACTTCTCATGCACCC
This sequence comes from Paragonimus heterotremus, assembly GCA_013368495.1. Classification (NCBI taxonomy): domain Eukaryota; kingdom Metazoa; phylum Platyhelminthes; class Trematoda; order Plagiorchiida; family Troglotrematidae; genus Paragonimus; species Paragonimus heterotremus. The sequence continues at coordinate 14,661 of LUCH01009094.1, read as the reverse complement.
ACTTCAGCTTTTCTGTAAATATGTTTTACCCTAGCTGGTCAATAGACTGTTGTCCAAACCCTGCCGCCATAACAAGGGCTGTGTGTGGCTTACCCTGGGAGCACCGCGGGTGTCACATGTGGTGCACTTTTTCAACATCACGCCCAATTGTGATTTGCAGGAGCGTCGCGGCGCAATGCAGTATAGTGTGAGGAATGTAGAACAACACCAAGTTGGAGGCAGAACACTGCTAACGGACTTATCACAGGTCAGGAGGGAGGTGAGCAACACGAGTAAAGTCCGATTGTTATGCTCCACTGATGGGGCACATTTCCTTAACTGATGGAGTGTGCGTTCGCATGTTCCGCTAGCTCAGCATTACTTCTCCTAACACAGGATTTGCTTATGTATAATCAATTAGTGATCATAACGTCCTGCTCACATATTCATTTTAAAGAACCACTTACTCAAGCAACACGATATGTCAAATTTCGTCGTTGCTACTGTCTGGTGTGGACGTCCAGACCACGTGTTAGCTGTTAGCATTGATCATGTCAAGTGATTGGTCAGGGTGGAGTTGTATTCTGTTTGCTCGTCCGTCGTGTCAGCTGTTTGAATTGATGGTGAAGGACACGAATCACAGCAAAACAAAATATGACCACCAGCTTAAAACGCCAGTTATACATTGAAACGATAGAATGTGGCTTCAGACATTATCAGAAACGACCAAATTACCGTGAGAAAAACTGTAGTTAATAGACGGAGTGATCCACATTATTACCTACCCACGCTGGCGCAGCCAGTAATTGATTTACCCAGGCTGATGTTTTGTTTCATTCATTTTTTCGTTCTTGAGTGCACCCTTACTTTTGGTGTGTTTGAGCACCTGTGGGAGTCACATTCACGCGACGCGTGTCTCCCTGATCACGCAGAACAAATTGCACTCGTTCGCTCAGAAATCACCAACGTGAGTGCATATTAGAGCAAGTAGCCTCTGAGTTTCAATCCGTCCCTCCTCCCGACATTCCAGAACTTAATCCGTTCGCAAGTGACCGTCCGAAATGACGTACATGACCGCTCGGCCACCCCATTGCTGTGTTTTAAATGTTTGCGACGTATATTGATGTGCGCGTGTTTGACACGCGAGTGCGCAACTAAGTTTGTTGATTGATCGTGCATACTTTTTTTACTGGAATTTTCAGTGCACTCAACAGAACAAAGCTAACAGTGTTGGGCAAATATCTGTATTCGAACTCAGCCTGGACTAGGAACCGGTCGATTAACCGATTCTAAGCATGTGTAATACAGTAATTCATGTTGTTTAAGGGCTACAAATACTCCAAATTTACGGCCGAAGTGGTTCTTAAGCAATCATCCTGACTTTTAAACAGTGTGTTTTACCCTTTAGACAATGGAAATACTGCAGCAGATATGTTATTCCTGTGTTGTTCTTGATTTTTTAGACACTGTATCAGATAATGATAAACCAACAGTTGTTTCGTCATGTGTTTTGTGTTGGATACCCGGACAGACTTTATCACGTACTAGATTTGGTTAACTTCACGCAGTAAGCATTCTTTAACATTGCAATCATCGGCACCGACGGGTTAGCATTGTAGTTTCATCATCCATCTAATGTACTATATTGGTATCGTGACGACAGTCGGGGATAGATTAACAAAGACTGAATTCGAACCAGTGACAGAAACAGCGTGCCCAAACGGGTCAAGCGCTCTATCAGTTGAGCTACGTGGCCACACCGGGAACACAGAAGTTTTCACATTTGGTGGATTCCATGACAAAGAGGATTGAGCAAGTAACTGCCACACTACTTATAAGTAATAACAGACTGGTTAATAAATTTAAAACGTTGAGTTCTCCTAATCCATTTGGTCAAAACAGAGAGAAGACATATAGCGAGATGTTAACCTTTCGATTTACTCTCATCAGTCGCCAACGTAAAACTAGCGAGTTTTATACAAATTGCGTATAGCAACAACAAGTGGACGAACACAACCACATAGTTCTGACCTGTCACGCGCTAATAGTTCAATCAATTCCACGGGCAAGCAGATTGATTGCATCAGCGCCTTCTGTGCACATAAAACTGGCCGATGTTGTTTGATTAGCATTGCCTCGCTAATCGCCAACAGTTTAGGGTTGCGATTATTTAACCATGTCTTGAACGATTTAACAGGGTCAACTAGGTGACCGGCTGATAAAATGGGTTTGGCGATCGATGAAGCCGGGGTCTTCTAGCTTGTTACAGTCAGTAGGTCGTTTTCTTTAGGTTGCTGCTGATAACCACTTAGGAATGTGCTCCGCCATACTGTTGACATACTGTTGTTGCTATAGGCAGTTTGTACAAAGTTTGCTAGTTTTACGTTAGCGACTGATGAGAGTAAATCGAAATGTTAACATCTCGCGATATATGTCTTCTCTCGGTTTTGATTAATAAATACTTTTGTTTTCAACAGTATGTTGATACAACCAAATCTCGGTATTAGACACACACACTCCTCAATTCTGGCCAACTAGAGCTAACAGAGATGCAGTTATTAACTCAAGTAGAACCAAGGTTGTAGCTTAGAACCGCACATGCCAAACATGCACATCCAGTTATAAACCACAACAGACAAGGCACATTCGAAATGTACACCATGCAGGGATATTTGGATGTCTCAGTTGAGCGAAAAAATACTACTCATTGCTAAATACTAAATTCCGTCAACCCGTTGAATGAAGCATGGATCTGTGTTTGTGTCCTGACCTTTTCAATTACCTCAAAGTGGTGGTGTTGTATGACAGACAGTTTCGTTGTGGGTAGTATACTATTCACAAGTAGTAGCCTACTCTCAAGCAACCTTCAGGAACACAAGGGCAAGCTCCGAACGCCAGGAAGACGACGGACAAGAAGAGACGATCGGAATAGTGTGTACGTGCTATGGGAGAAGTTCCACCAAGGCAAATGACAGTGTACTGCCACTCAATGTATGGAATGCGCGTCTAACGTGTAAATGAGTGTACGCCTTTGTGGTCCCATTTTTAACATGACCTGTACTGGAGTTCGTGTAATAAACGAATTCTCAGGTCAAGCGTCTTTTGAGGTCGAAACAGTGGTCATGCTTGAGTGCTGTTTTGATTCGAAAGGGTTGAGCCATACCAGACGGGGGCAAAGGGGAGGAACCAGACAAAAACCAGGTTTGTTTTTCCCCATGCGTAGGGGTTGCTAAGGCGGTGAGGCACGAATCTGCGATTATACAATAAAAATATTTTCGCAGTTGCACAACTGCTGTTTGCTGCGTATGGAAGGAAGGAGTAGGAAAAGGTAGTTTCAAACAAAGAACACTCAGATCGTCAACCGGTTGACCCTGAAAGCCTGTGTAGTATTCTGTACAATAGAAAAATGTTCATTACTCTTCATTGGCGTGATAGTAATCGTGATAGTGATCGACAAGGTTCGGCAACGTCTTATTCGCCAAGACCCTTCGCTAGGTTAGCTCCACTGCCAAATGAATCAGACGTTTGGGAACATCGCTATGGAAAGAGTCCCACAAGGAAACCCTATGTATTTTTGACTTGCAAGTTAAGATCTAAGTCAGGGGTTCCCGGTGGAATTCAAAGAAAACTGTATTTACCTTTGGTCCACAGGCCAAACTGCTGTATCAATGATTCAGTCTGAGTTCCCGCATATCCCGCACGCTGGACGTTGTCCGTTACGACATGGAATGTGCACAAACTGTTGGACCGATACGACATCATAGACTGACCAGAACGCTAGATCGCACTAATCACCATGAAACTGAACCACTACGGCATCGATATCGTAGCCTTGAGTGAGTCAAGGCTTGCAGGTCAAGGTAAGCTCCGAGAAGCAGGTGCTGAGTACACCCTCTACTGGATAGATTACTCAGCACCATAGTGTCCGGTTTGCATTAGCTGACCGCGTCGCCCGGTTGAGGATAGGCAAACCGCATGACATCAACCGTCTAATCATGTTCAAGCTTGTGGGACTCGGTCTGGGATAAGCCTGCTACATTTATTAGTGTTTATGGCCCAGCTCAGTGTCACACCGGTGACTAAAAGGACTGATCCGATGTCCTGTTATCCCCCACAATCGTCTTGACAAAGGTTATTAACCGACTGTTTTTATTCTGCTTGACTTGAACGTGCAATTTTGGCGCGACTCGATAGCCTGACCGGGAGTCCTCGGACCCTACGGCATTGGTTCAGTCAATGAAAATAGCGATCGTCTGTTCCACCCGTGTGTTGCTCACGAGCTGGCTACCATAAACATTCACTTCCACTTGGATGTTACAGATATGATGACCTAGACTCATACACGAAGTGGTCATCACCAGTTGATTGATTACGTGGTCGTGCGACAGCGTGAGATTCGCGAAGTGTGTATCATGCCAGTAACACGTGAGGGTGAATGTATCACTGACCATTGACTCGTCAGGACCAAATTGTTTATCCGTTTTTGCAAGTCTGTATATCAGGGATTATCCGGACAATGGCAGATATTGGATATCATACGACTAAAGAATTCCGAGACAATGACTGATTTCCAATGTGCAGTTGCCGCTTGCCTGCAAGATGCTTCTGTATCCGCAACCACCCACGGTATGTTGTAAAATCTGACAAAGCAGATTAAGGCAGCAACCATCTAGACAACTAGTGTTGAACGACAGAAATTTCTGGACTGGTTCGACGACAACAACGTGACTATCTTCAACTAGATATGAGAGAGGAATGCATCGTTTGACACTTCCACAAGGGACACGTACAATGAAGACAACAGAGCGACATTACAGAGTACTCGCCGTCAGCTAGCCGAACCCGTTCACGGAATCAAGGACGGTTGATGGAGGAATCAAGGTGTCGCAGAAATCTCCGACCTCCCAAAAATACCGTTTTCTTTTCTTTGTAAAAAGCCCAACAGATTATTATTTCAAGGAGCTCTCAAAGTTGTTACGGATAGGCGCCTCTCCAGTTTTAACGAGCGTCTTCAAACTTAGTTGCTGCATTTGGCATCCTACCTACACGCTCGTCTTTCGAATACGGCTTCACTGTACTGTCTGGACTTTTGTTTGGTCCATACTTCGACCTTGCATTCTTATTGATCACAAACCTTATAAATATGGACGACATTGCTACTATGTTTTCCTCGGACTGTGGGAAATAATAAAACTCTGGTTCAAGTCCAATCTTCTTCCTGTCTTTATTGGTTAGCTTTCGGTGGTTGGGTTGTTCATTGTCGTTATCCGCCTTGTCGTCAACCGTTGTTCTATTATCTGTTATAGTCAACTTGCACGCGCATAGGTCATAGATCCAGTTGTAACACAACAGGAGCGGATACACGGTTACGCCGATCGTCGAGAACACTACGGATTTTTCAGTTCGCTTGAGGTGTTTCTCGGTCCATGCATCCAGTCTACCAAAGTGCTGATTGACATTGAGAGAGAGTGCCCAACACCCATCTAGAGGACATCATAAAAATCTGGCAAAAGCACTCTGACAACCTGCTAAACAGTTTTCTTACCGCTTATTGGGTGACCTTGAAAAGCCTGCCGCAACAAGACACCAAATCTTCACTTGCTATCGCCCCGGATTTACCAGAGGTGCAGACAGCGATTAGACAACTGCGTAATGAAGAGACTGCGAGCGAGGGTGGATTGTCAGATAAAGTACTGAAGAATGGCGGACCAACGTTCGAACGCGCTCTCCTCCAGCTGGTTCACTCCATCTGGGAGCTCGAAGGAATGCCGCAAGAATTTAAGGTTACTCCAACAGTTTCTTTGTTCTAAAGTAACTAGTAGCAAGCTATGTTCGGACAGCTATTGCGGCAATAATCTCTTGAGCTGTAAAGGCGAGATGTTTGTAAGAATCGTCCTGAACCAAATGCACGCGGACGTTTTGAAGACCAATGTTTCCGAGGAGCAATGCGGATTCCGGGCGAGTCGGAACACGATCGACTTGGTGTTCGCTGCTCAACAGCTTGAGGAGAAGTGCCGGAAACACGATCAGCCCCTGTATGCTCTCTTCGTAGACTTCCTCAAGACGTTTGAGTTCGTGAGCTGCGATGCGCTGTGGACGGTGTTTGGTAAGTTTGGATGTCGATGTAAGTTAGTCAATTTGATTAGAATGGTGCACGTAGATATGAAGGCGAAGATACAATCGAGTGGATCTACCTCTGACGATTTTGACATTGGCACTGGCGTGAAGCAAGGTTGTGTCATTACCACAATCCTATGTAGTTTTTATTTGACTGCCATGCTAACATTTGCTTTTCAAAACTAGGCAAGGGACGGCGTTGAGGCAGAGTACCAGACGGATGGGCACCTGCTGAGTATCCGACGATTCGGCACCCCAACCCCTTTATATATCTCAACGATGTGCATGATTCTGTTCGTAGGTAATAATGCACTGTTGGCACACAACCAGGAAGTCCCACAGCGAATGACCACGGCCTTCACGACCGCGCCATCCAAGTTTGAAGTGGACATCAACACAGGTAAGACATTTTCTTTCTTTCAGCCTTCTCTGGACGGAGGTGTTGTTCCTGCACCTGCGTCTGAAGCTCGCATCAATGGGGATGTTATCGGCAACTGTGCAGACCTCTGCTGCTTGAGTAGCAATCTGTCCATCGATCTGTCCGCCAACCGCAAGTTACGAGCTCGCATGGCAAGGACTAGTTCTGCTTACAGACATTATGAAAGACGTGTATGGAACAACCATAGCCTGGAGCCGAGCACTATGCTCTTTGTCTACCACTCAATCGTGCTGTCTGTACTGCTGTACGGCAGTGAAATGTGGACATTGTATCAGCGTAGTGTGAGCTGTCTGAGCTGATTTCATTTGTAATGTCTAAGACGCATCTTGCGTATTCGGTGGTCGGACATGATTCCGAACGCTGAGGTACTGCGGCGAGCGGATATGAACGGGATTAAAGCCATGTTGATGTTGAATCAGCTTCGTTGGCTGGGTCACATCCGTCGGACGGGCGATGACCGTATTCTGAGGCAGGTGCTGTATGGACAACTGAGATCATGTAAGCGAAATCGTGATGGGCAAAAGCGGAGATACTAGGATGCTGTGCAGGTAAGTATTTCGCGTTGTAAAATTGATTTTAGATGTTGGGAAGATTCAGCGTTGAATCGGACTGTCTGGAGGAATACGATTTGGATGAACGTCCGCGAGTTCAACGAGCAGTTATTGCACAGTCAAGATCGAAAGCGCGCGGTACGCAAGGGAGTCGTCGGTGTCATAGGTTGTCGTGACATGACTGTGTGGCATTGCGATTATTGCGACGGTAAATGCGGTTACCGCCTCGGGTTGTTAAATTGTCGCTGTACTAATAATACATCGTCGGGCAACATACGCATTAGTGTCAAATAGATTATATCAGTTACACCCGGTTTTTCCTTGTTCGCATAGACCAAAGACCATCGTCGTTTGGCAACTCATGATCTCCCATCTTCAGAAACTTGGGTCTCTGTGATCTCATACTTTACTTTTTCTTAATCTTTGTTGATATACTGTATGATGAATGTTTTGTCTGATTTCTTCCAATCCAACCTTGAATTTTGTTTCCTCCTACCATCTCTAGAGTGCACTGGCATGTGCTCGTATATCAGACGACTTTGTATATTGTGCCTTTAACATTTTCTTTCCAGTTTAGATCTTACTAATCGAGTCTCTGTTTATTACTCGAGAGCTATGGCTAAACATTTCGTGTCAACCTATCAGTTGGCTATCCAGCATTAGCAGGCTGGACACAGAAGTCTCACCCACACGCCTCCCGATCTTATTCCTTTGGGTTTACGCTGGATAAGTGGTGTGTAGCTGAAACCGCAAGTGGTTCAGTGCGGTGGTGGTTAAAGCGCAGGCGTCCTTTCGCTTCGGTCGTTGTGACAGGCTACTCCAAATCGGATGCCGCCAATCGTACGGTGCTTGTGGTCAGATAGACAATTAAAATGTAGGTCATCTGGTCAGATGGGAGGTGAACCCGTGGCTGTCAGTTAAAGCGTAACTTACCTCATAGGGATTGGGAGCACCACGCTACAATGAACCGTTAAACCTTATCGATCGTGCTGACGTTGTTGTTTGACATAAAAACACATCACATCATTTGCTGTGCTTTATACCAGACCTCAGATACTCTCCAGATGGACGTCGGGGAGCAAGTCCCAAATTAGAAAATGATATGTCGTAAGAATGGCCCAGAAATTTTCGTAGCTCTGTAAATGTCAATCTGAGCGTTAGTTACTATGTAATATTGACCGCCAAAAGATCATATCCATATTTCGAGCCTGGTGTCATAGTTTTTAAAGCTGGAACATATATTTTTAAGAGGTGGATTAAGTGTCAATATTTTCGAATAAAAAATGTGCGTATTACCGTGAATAATAAAAAAAATGCACATCTTTTATCCTCGCCGTGCAAAATTTCTGTCATTAACTTGGCGATCTTTTCATTTGAGCCAATAAACAAATGGATTCCTGTTAGTTTGAAACCTTGTTTGATTCACCAACATTTGGCTATCCTTTCGGGCAATGAATTAAACTGAACTCAGCATATTTTCTTAAAAGAATTGAACCTTCACATTCCGATGCAACGCAAAATTAAAGAAATATCGACTACAGTGAGCACAAGCTGTGTTCTGTTAGAGTACGACCTCACATAATGCGATTGTTTTATGTTCCAACGATGTTATTCGATAGCAGAAGTGACGGGAAATTGCATAATCCGAATGGAGTGCTGCACTAACATCGCTGTATGTCAAAAGCACCCTGTTAGCCTCGATTGAAAGAAATTCTTTGTTTGAACTGATGGGAGCGGTGTGAAGCTGTGAGTGATGAATGCTGTGTCGCTTAAACAAGGGCGTTTCTCGTGTCAGTCTGTACAGGGATGTGTTGCTTACAGTTAGCATTCCTTCAATGTCTTACATGTTGAATTATTGCAATACTATGATTAAAAAACGTGTTCATTAAAAGGTTCACTCAAATGCAATTTTGTGTCCGCCAGCATTCCGATCGAGTAGTCGGTTACTTATGAACTAAATATTGCATAGTTTAGAACTTGAGGGAAATCTGATCTACATAATCCTATGGTTTACACTATGAGTACAAGGTTCAGGATTGTTGATACACAGCTTAAAGTTCGGTGTGTTGTGCTTAATCGGGGTGTAAACACTATAGTTACCCAATTCGTGTTGTGTGAGCAAAATATGCGTGGCAAATTACGGTCTCCTTAAGTGGAAAGAACCATATCTCGTGATCCAACTCATCATTATCAGCAATCGCATTCAAACCGCGATGGTAACACAACCCCTCGGTTCTGGTTAGAGCTACTAGATGAAGTGGTTCTCGTAGAGAGGTAGGCTGAATCCACCGCACGCACTGCGGTAGACCGTAGCCTTAAACCCCGTGAATGTTAAAAGTGCATGCTTGCCGCGTTTGGGCATGGTGTTTGTGTCGCTGATTCGAATACAGCCAATGTCCAGATTTTTCGCAAATGGATCTCTTCCAAATTATCAAATCTACCAAACTACTTATCAGTAATTCATTATCCCATACATGCTATTTATCAGTACAAAGTTGAAATGTTATTGGTTGTTATTGAATTGGATTAAAAATGAGTCATTTTGATATTCCTGAAATTATGCCTGTCCGTTACAACTTGTAAGATCACTGCCATCTAAATAACTCGCTTCAATGTATGTGTTTACCGCAGTTCGTTTAAGAAATCTTTGAGAACATGTTATACGTGACATCTATTCCGCTGCATTCACAACCTGAACTTCAACGTCTTCGCTGATAACCCTTCCTCTGTATCTATCATGTTCATTTTGAACACACTATAAATACTCTGTTGATATCCTAAACTTATTGTTTCAAAGCTCTAGGACGCCTTTCGAATGAAATGTCCAACCAAGAGCACAAGTGTTCAAATACCTTGGACCGAAAACGCAGGCGGTACGCGAATTGTCTATCCGGAAAATCGACAGCCTCTCGAACACAGACACTCATTTGTAAACAACAGTAACTGCGGGAAACCACAAGTGCCAGTGTCAAGTTCATTTACAGAAAACACTTTCTTTCTGGGGTATACTTCAATGTTCTTGTATGCTTTCCCGATCACCTAAATATTTAAATACGTGTCTCCACCTGGCTACTCACGAGTTCTATAGTATGATCGTTCATTCTTACTACACTAACCGGTGAACAACATTATCAATCACAAGGTGCGCGATAGCAGTTTAAGGACGTTTATGAGTGTTACTGTATTTCTTTCTTCAGTTTCCTGCACACCGTTTTTGTCCAGAAAGAAACTGAATATCTTATTTCTTGTTATCCTGCTTCACTGAGACTTGACACTGGCTCAATCCACCATCAGCCCCAATTTGGCGTAAAGTACCAAATTTCTACGTTCATTGAAGCCAAGCGTATTGATGGGTCATGGAATGAGCTGCTCAGAGTTTCCATATTATATCTCAGTCACGATGCCAGTGTTGTAATCCTTTTTGGGTGCTATCAACAGTAAGCCTTACAGGCTATGACAACGGTAGAGAGAACACGTGACCTAATAGAAGTACAACTATATTGTTCCATTTACAAGCGGTAGCGTCATTCTTACGTGCATGGACGAATAAGCCGTTGGTCGTTGAATGCGCGGCCAACGCAGCTTGAGTCTCAGCAATAGTGTGGGGCACACAGGTGGCCTAGACGCGTGCACAACAGTGAGAATTACTCAACCAACAACACACCTGGCATGAAACAGCCGTCCAGCTGACTGTACATGTTACTGTAACGAGCTCAACCACGCCTGAGTCAATACGGATAAAAACTATTCTACCTACATTCGGGAAAGATTGATTTTCGGTGAAGTATTTTATCAGCTTAGTGATTCTGTTATAAGAGCTGACTTGTATGTGTTTTACCGATTCGCATGTCGTGGGTGTGGTGGTAACAGTCAGATGGTGTCAGTATCGTGGTCTGAATCAATAAATTCCGCTGGGAGTTAAACCTGCGTTACCAAAAGCTTCTATGCAAGTGTCCGTCCGATTCAGCCTAACTCCACTGGGATCACTCTTTTACCAGGTACAACCGGCTTTCAGCAAACAGCGCTTAAGTCATGAATACTACTAAAGTGATCGACAATATGTACTGCAGAGTAGAAAATGATAACTGGATTGGTGACCGGTATTTATCAACGTCCACGTAACTAAGCATCATCGAAATGCCAATAACAACAGTAATCAATGAGTAAATTTATCGAGTTCTACTCAGACTGAACACTGTTAACAATTGATCACGGTTCTCATATTCCTGTAGAAGTTTTAGCCCATCCCTTTCGAAAAGTGCCAAAACTCGAGTTTCGTACCTGCTGGGGTACATCAGTGAAGAATATCCTTATCATACGCGATATTTGAACTCTGGTCACACTTTCATAAAGCAGTCGGTCTGACCACTCAGCCCATGACTTCATACTAAATACTATCGAGACATCAAATTCAAACACTCAGAAACAATCAGTCAGGAAATCCAGAGACTTGAACCAGAAGACTTACACTGTTAGACGACTCAGTTCGTACACTGTGATCAACCAAGAACAGAGTCCGCAACCCGGGCAAATTTTGACCGATGCAAATCCGATTGGAACATTTGAGTTCATGAGCTTACGTAATCCTTACCAGTTCAGCATTTTAAAGACAACGTAATTCACAAGGAAGCTTGGTTCGTACGGGTTGGGCTCAACAAACCACGCTGTAGGGGTTTGCCAACCAGCATGCAGGAGGGGAGCTTTTATTACTGTGTACGATTCAACCGCAATACATGTCTAATTTTACAAGGTGTGGAAACATAATTAGTTTGTATCTGATGGTCAAATTCACCGAATGCGCACAACCTGTTTCAAGGTAGTTGCCACTCATGCATACTTTGTTGGCCAGTGCAACTGGTTTAAATGTGTGGGAAGTACTCGCTTAGAATAGGGCGACATGGTTCAGAAACGCGGCTACAAAAGTGAAGCCAGTATGTAAGACTTGGAATTTATGTGACACAGCTTTGTAACGGCACGGCAAGGGTTCGCGCTTATGGAACAACACTGAGGAACGGAGCACTGTGGCTTGGTGACGACGTGAGGTGATATAGCTGATCTGAATAATTACTTAGTCTACAAGGACCTCGGTACATCCACTCAACACTCCTTGGGATCATACGGTTGGTTTATCACTGCTGTAATTCGATGAGCGTCGGTTATTAATACTATAGTGAGGGGGTCACATCTGACCATCTGGCTAGGAAATAATTGTTCTCCATCCGGCTATCTGTGGAGTCTAATCAGGGATGCCTAACTCGACACCCAGTCGCTTCCAGACAGTTTTTTGACTGAAGCCGGGCTCATTCCTAGTGGGGCTGTCGATAAAACCAATTTGTTTACACTGACCGCTGAAAAGGCATATGAAACACCTCGAAATGCACTCAATATAGTTGTCACGTGAATTCTGGCGAGCTGCATTACTCTGCTGTAGGTGTTCATCTGTCTCCGAAATGTGTTTATCGTTCACCCATTACCCGTTTACTACGCTTATTGGTCTCAGGTCTAAATATCCATTTGTCTCGTACACACACGCAGTGGAGCAGATGTGCACTCGATTTGAATTAGTGCACAGCTGATAACGCTTTCAGCTCGCATGCGGTTTCCGGTCCATCGTAGTCATCGTATTTGGTCGCAACGTGCGAACAGGTGTCTTGCTGATCGTAAGATCCCATTCCACTATGGAGGCTGGTGCACACCGAATAGTGAATTAGATAAACCGCTTAACGCAGTGTGGGTGGAATGGATATATGATGTTAGTGATCAGTCACTTGACCGCAGGCTGTATATATTTTGTTGTTTGAGTGACACTCATGTCAAAGTAGGTGATTTAATTTGTGATAGATTTGATGAATTGTACTGGCGCAGTACTTCGTGTGCGTGTGTGTGTGTGCATGTATGGGTAGTCATGCTGAAAATGTCTGGAGGTTCAAAGCTGTAAAACAGCGCAGCATCACCAGGAACACCAAAATATTTCTTAGGAAGTAAAACAACCAGACCAGCATTTTCCCCATTCAGAAGGAACTGTCCACTGAATAGTCAATAAACAGTAGTAATAGCTCAGTAAGATTCATAGCCCAGTCATATCGATGCGGATGGTCGAAGGATATGTTGTTTACTACATGCTAACTTATGCCTACTTACGTAACCATGTCAGCTCATTAACGGTTTAACAGCAAGTTTGGTCAGTTCGTCGTGGCCACGTGTTTCTTGTCCACGTTTGAACACTCGGCCTTCATCAGACAGCTTCGGAACCTCAGGTTCATCTCTATCACACAGACAAAAGCCAGTGTCTGGAAGTCATATGTATTCAGCAATTATTTCGACCAGAAAGTGCGCAGATTTGGGTGGACATCAGACAAGGTAATAACCAGGAGGGTAACACAAAATAAAGACGACGTTTCTTTTTTGCAAAGAGTTGCAATACCATTAGCGCAACAGCCCCATCGACTATGGCGCGCTGTATTGACGACTGGTCTGTCTGTTTGGCGATGAGGGTGATCACTTGGTTTCTACGCCGACGAGCGATGTCTAACAATCGTAACCAGTAGAATATCCAGAACACTGATGCATCATTACGACGTCTCCAACTACAATATCATATCTGAAACGGAAGGCAACATTAATGAATAACGTCCATTGTGTACTGACGTGCAACCTGGAGTTCATCTTTCAGTAGTAGCGAAGATGTACACTAGGGCACTCGATAAAAACTAAGGTCTACCGTTTTCATTTGGATGGAGCAAGCAAAACGTCTATCACAAGGCTAGCTCTACCAAACACTACGTTGATCTACGGGTAACGTCGCTCAGCATTTTCGTGTTTTATATTTCCCAATCAATCGTTTGGTTAATTTTTGACATACTTACCGGTGTACGGCCGTCCTGATCAATCTACTTGATACGACTAACCGATAAAAATACTCAGAGTGAGCTAGCAATATCATAAACCGATGAGATGAAACTACCATGTAGAGTTGCTCTCCGTTCTGAGAAGGTTGCATGCATTGATACAATCATGGGTGGAAACAGCTCAGCTTTGAAGTCACATTCGTACGGTATTCACGTAACGTGTAGTCTGCATCGGGCAGTCATAAATAAACCACAGGAATCCAGGATTCCAGGACAGCCGTTTGTAAATCACGATACTTTATAGTTTCGGATTCATCAATCAAAACAACGCGACAACAAATAAGCATGAATATCTGTGTTGCCTAAACGCTACTGGCGGACCAACTGTCAGTCAAGAGAGCCTTCTGCGATTATGATATGCTATTGATTGATATTGATTGTTGATATGATATTTTGCATCGCCGAACCAATTGCTTTGTAAGTTACCATTTGCAAAATTACAAGTGACCCCAAACAAACTGAAATTGTAACCATGGCTGCTAATCTTTTGAAGCTAACTTGGACTCGAGCTGGTTCACTACCCGCTGTTAGTCCACGAAATCGATTACAACTGAGCACTACTTAGCATGGCCTAAAAGTCTTGCGAAGAGGCCAGGTTGGCGACATCCGAGACGGATTAGCCTGTCACAGTGACCGAAGCCAAAGGACGCCTGCGCTTTAAACCATC
>LUCH01009090.1:8848-18928 GCA_013368495.1 Paragonimus heterotremus | reverse complement strand
ACTGTAGACGCAACGTGGTCGAGGATTACAAATTCAATCACATCCACAAATTCACATGAAATTTGAGCGTTTCTGCCAAACAGACTATGTATTCCACCACGCAAATTCCGATGGAAGCGTTTTCAGGACGTGGAATCGAAGAGGAAAGTCAACATGAAGTTTATATCAAAAAAATGTCGGCACATTTTTTCCAACAAAAGCGCAAACGTGGACAATTTTTAGGTATATATGATTTTTCTAGTTGCAACGCAACTGTTATACTCGGTAAGGTATGTACATTTGTCCCGTAATATGCGTTTCAGTATTTCATGAAAAGTTTGCAAAATCTCTTCCCGCGCCCAAATGGCCGTTTTCAACTTGCTTCGGCCTTGAAGAACCATATCGGCGAACAACAAAATTGCCGTCACAAATATCGTAGTCTTTCCAGTTTTCAGTTTTCCTCGATGTCATTCTTTCAGCAGATCATTTTGTTTACGTTTCGGCGTACATCCCGATTTCTTGGAAAAGTTGACAACAGTGGTACCAACGAGTAGTGAAGCATGGTGAATTGTCCAACGTTGAAGCAAGTTATAGGCGTCTCCCACGTTTGTAATATTATAAGAAGCATAGTACTCATGTTTCAACAACCGTTTGATTGTGGACATTATAGTCACGCTTTCCCGCTTAATCACGCCGAAGTTTGAATAAATGCATATTTTTCCACTTCTATGACGTCGATTTCCCTTATATTTTACCTTCACATTCCAGAAATAACGTAGAATGCAACTTTGCGCTATTTTTCCATTAATCCTTGTACAGTTAAACAACCGCACATTTCTTGTTTACGTTTTCGGAAGATTGTAACAAAGAAATCTCTATAGGACGGATTTTCAAGATTTTAGTTTCTGCAACATATCGCAAATTTTCAACAACTTTAATGGTTACGAATTATAGTTTACCTAAAAAATAACGGAGATATTCACGTTCTGCCGTTTACATGCAACGTCATCTGATGCCATGGTGCAGCGCTGGAGCACTGCTCTCAGCCCTTACAATGACACAGTCATTCATCATAGTGCGAAAACTATTCCCCATGTTGATTGCTTGTTCAGACTTTCACCACCTGACTCAAATTCTGACAACGCCGACTGTTTACCAGTTCAACCAATGCCAGTCAAGAGAGCTGCTCTTGTGTGCCATACTCGTAAATTATTTGGTCCCATCATCTCTGCCTTGAGACGTGGCTGAACCTCACAGCAGCGGCGTAGATTTCCTGCACTTTACTGTCGCCGTGAAAGTTTGTTCATTACTCTGTGTTTTGATGATCGTGTTGTAATTCCATCAACTCTGAGATCTGATATCCTTGCGGACTTGCATGAAGTCACTTGCACGCTTATCTTGCTGGTGGCCGGAATTATATTCGGATAGTGAACACACTGCCAAGAATTGTGCCAAATGTATACACACGATTCGTTCGAAGCAATCACGATGGCATACGTGGCCTGTTACGTTTAAAACAGTTCACAGAGTTCATGCTGAATACTGTTTTCCATTTTTGGAGAAATACCATGCCTTCGTGATTATTGATGCTTACTCTAGATGGCCTGAAGTTTTTCTCACTCCATCACCAGGTGCAAACGTTACATAACATTTTCTGAGGAAATTACTCTGTCGTGAGGGTGTACCTGCGGCTTTGGTCAACGACAATGGTACTCGCTTCATTGCCAAGCCCTTGGAGGAATGGATTAAAGGACTTCGATATCGCCATTTGTCTATTGCTCCGCGACATCCACAGTCCAGTGGATTTGCATAAAACGTTGTACGTACACTGAAGTCTGCCATTGCCTCTTTAACTTCAAGCTTATTTGTGAAACTTGATCGCATATTTGACAATCTTCTCACGCAATGCTTTCGATGACTGGTAAGAGTCTTGCAACCATTTCCTAATCTCGTTCTCTACATAGAAGTTTTGACTGTGCAAGAAACAGCTTATGTCACATTTCTCAAAGGTAACGATTTACGTCCTGCTAATGGAGTAGTTCGTTCTCCTCACGGGAGTCGTATGTTTAATATTCATGATTTAGAAATCTTTTCTGCCACAGAACACATATTGATCAGGTTGAGTTCAATTCCAGGGATCCGTATGTTAACAGAAATCCTGTTGATACGAATTCTAACGAGTACTTTCTAGATAATACTGTTGCTTTGGAAGCAAACGACATTACTGAAGTACAGGCTATTCCTGAAGTAGACGAAACATTTGAAGAACCGATAGTCACAAGATCTCAACGTTCAAAATCAAGGCCACCGGGAAATTACAAACGTCCGCACACTCATTCAAAGTGTGGCGGATGTGATGGACATGACTGACATGCTTTATCTCCTTCTGTTATGTAATTGTTTCACCATTCCAATATCCTGTACAATTGGGTTGTTGTGCCCAATTGTGTTTCGTGACTCGCATATATTCGATCGTTATCCTATGTAATTCAGTTCTAATTACAACTGTAGTAGTCATGAAACTTTAAGCCCAAGAATAGAAGGACCCGAGTTTGGAACTGGAAACTGACAATCCATAAGGCCGGCATCAAGAAAATTCACCGATACGGTGCAGCAGTCTACACGAGGCAACAAACAACCAGTAATACCGCAAATGGTAACTTGTGTGGGCTGCAGAATAGCGTCAAAATATAATACAGCGAGGCCCGTTTGCGGGACTATTTACTCAAGACTACCGGTGTCAACGGTAAAATTGTGATTTTTGCAGTAAGCAGACACTAACGTTTTAAGAGCATGAGAAGTGTTTTGGGGCAAAACAAATGAAGGAATGGTAGGAATGTCGTCAGCCTGTCGTTGAACGTTCGAATTTAAATTTGTCTTCAGATGACATAAACGTCTGGACATGCATCTCGATTGGATATTACCCACTTCGCCACAGCCGATGCACTTCAACTCTCTTCGTGGACACCAATACGGGGAATTATTATGTCCACTGGGCGCGCAGTCTCCAAACGGTTATATAACTGAGTTCAAATTACTTCTTTTAGAAGAATGAACGAATGAACCTGGCGCAGGGAATCGGTACCCAGTCTGAATATGTCATCTTTTTCGTGATGCGATGGGGCATCACATACCTGTGTGTGGTCATTTGTAATGCACAAAATGGCGGCCCAAAATGCGAGCAGCGCGAGTCGTGTTTGGGTGCGACATAATGCTATGTTATTTCTACATTCGAGATGCCGTAAGGAGACACGTAAGTTGGTGTTGTTAACCCTGTAATCTCCATTTAGACCAACTCATTTAGAAGTCGTTACTTGTTTCATCGTATGGCAACTATGGATAACGTAGAAGAGTGAGTGCAAACGTTTGTCTATTTATGTTTAAAGTTCAACCAAGATGTTTCGTTACTCAGACGCACGGATCCAAAGTTTTTGAACTACTTATTGTGCAATTGGCTTTATATAAAGCCTAAGTGGGCCATCCATGCACAATCAGACAGTGTTCACTCCGGAAATCGAACAAACAACCGTCTGGAGAACGCCAATAGGTGAGTTAAGAAGCGCACTTATCCACGGGACCATTTAGCTACGGCCATCAGTAAAATTTGGTCCTACAGCGAGTGGCTAATGCAGGAGTTTGAGGTGCAATGCACTTACGACTGTGACTGCTGTGAGGTGGTCAGCGTTGACGTGTACGTCAAAAATATACTGTCACGGTTGACGACGTTCGCCAGCCAACTAGTGCTGGAGCATTTCGGATATCGTGCTTCCCTACTGCACTGTGAACAACAAGACGAGTCCAAGGTAATCGTACTTTACGTAATATCAATTTCTAGCTTCAAGTGAGCCATGATGGTGCACAGTACACAGTGGACGTCAGTGATGACACGTGCAAGTGCAACTTCTACCGGTCCATGTGGTTACCATGCCTTCACATGCTGTCCGTCTTCAAGAAGGATTTTTACCCATACAGTGAGTTGTTGTTGACGAAAACCTCATTTGTTCTAGGCCGCTTCCCAATCCATCGACGGTGGCTTGCCGAATACAATTTGCTTAAAAGCAGCATGTTTCGCCGAGAGATACCTGTTGCTGTTAACAATCCATTTCAACCGGATTATAAAATGCTGCATCAAGGGTTGGCAAAGCTGCAGGACGTTAATCCCAGAACTGGCAGCCATATTTTCAAGGCTATTATAGCTTTCATGCACCAGTCCATCGCAAAAGCTAAGACGGCCTTACCACAGATGGACTGCCCTCTTGTTCCATCGTGTGGTGGAAAGCAGCCAAGATGGGAGAAGAACGTTAACATGAGAGTGCCATGTGGATATTGCGGTGAACCTGTTCACACGAATGGTTACCGATGCGACAGCGGCCGACTAATTTTTCACACAGAATGTATGAACATTGTTGGTATATCGCACTGCCCTTTCTGCACTGGACAGCTGCATACCACCTCACCAGGTACGTTATCGTTTCATAAACTATAGGGCTTCAGTTGCATCCACCTCAGACAACTTATTGTCTCCGATATTTCAATTGAAAAAGAGACATCGTCCAGCACCCGTAACCACTGAAGATTCAGTTACGTCGGACGATGAGTTCCGTGTTTTGTGCCCGCGTAAACGAGTCCAAGTGAAAGTGATACCGAGTGGTGTCACGGACGTCATTGGTTATGGTAGGTTAGGCCACGCCTTTGCAGTGACTATAGGGTGCAGGTAGGTTGACTGTCGAGCATAGACGTCAGTGCGTCCAACCATAGGTCGTGGCGTTGTGACTATAGGGTGCAGGTAGGTTGACTGTCGAGCATAGACGTCAGTGCGTTCATTTATAGAACACTGAGGTTTAACGTAATATTTGGTGCCTGTGACTCCATAATTTATTCCACTTCCCGGCTGACATCGCCAAACCAGCATATGTCGGAATACCGTCAGTAGTAATTGCCGTAGTCAGACAACACAGAACAACACCCATGTTGTGCCCAAAAATCGCCTACTGCAATCGTATCTATTTGCTCACGATTTCGCTAAATACCTGGGGTTCCCAGTTCCACATGGTGTTGATTATACCATCTTCACTGTAAGTCGGCTATCTTCAAAATTTCAACCAACTATCGAATGCACAATTTAGAGAAAAATATTTTGGCACATATATTGTGCACGTTCTTCAATCTTTTGTTGCTAAAACTCCTTAAATTAACCGAAGTCCAAATTTCAGCTACCTCGTTAACGCATTTTTTATTCGAAATATCGTAATTCCCTAACATCCCTGATAAAAATGTTTAGCACATTAAAACAAACTTATTTCCTATAGCAAAATAGGCTTATTTCATGTCTTCTAAGACACTCCGTCAATTACCATTCAGAATTTATTGTAACCTAATTTTTAACGGTCTACACAAATGCGCACATACTCCCTGCGGATAGTTTTCAGCCACGTTCATCACAGTAACACAAGTATGATCAAATTGGCCATATTCAATCCGTTTGTCACAGATCGAAACCCTCTCTTTCACATCATTCAATTTTGGCGATAGAAACCTGAGATCCAACTTTTAGTTTATTTCACTTGCAGTTGATTCTCTTGATTTTAACAGTCCCAATAAACGAACCTATCTGGTCAATAATGCCATTGAACATTCACTGATTGTGAACATTGACAGCATTGAATCACTCGCCCATTATTACGAAGCTAGCTCCTTGCGCCTTGGTTCGTACACCAAAACTTTCGTTGGCCGTATTCTACAGCTGTTCGGAAGTCGTAGGAAAAGACGGCTAATCTGCGAACAAACTCCGTTTAATTATTTACTCACCGTACAACAAGCAGACTTCAATGTAGGTAACCAAATGCGCCTGGGCAGTGGGCGTGAAATAACTCCTAGCACATCCACACACCAGGCGACAACGAGGAGGAACTGAAACAAACGTCCAACTGGTTGGGAGGCGTTCCCAACAGCATTAGTTAAAACAGTATTACTCCAAGAAATGTAACCTACGGTGTTCAGGATGACGCGAGTTCATTATATAACCACGGGTAAGGCTGCGGTAATCACGTCAACATACAAACTTTGGGGCTAGTGATTCGCAGCATATTTACTTTCATAAGGTAAGGTGAACAAGTGCGGTGGTACTAGTAGGGCAACTCTCACGTCGTATGGAGTTTGAGATTGTGTGGAGGTTGAAGGTGATCCCATTGCGCCCTCTTGATTTCATAGTGTCTTGAGACGGTAGTCGTCGAATTTCTGAAGCTTCTTCCAAATTAATCCCTGGACACGCTATAACAGTTCTTGGTTCTAGTCAGCTCACGCTTTCGGATTTCCAGTTCAGTGTTAGCAGTTGCCACTTTTGGTCGTTGAATGTCGGCTATCGATTGTTGGTTTAGAAGTTATAAAACTTTCGGATGTTCCGATTCCACTATTTTAGCATGCACATAGAGAAAAATACGCAGCTTTCTTCTTTAGGGTCCGAATGCTTCCGATGATAGGCGCCCAACAAGCACACAGCCGACTCCGAGTTGTTGACCAACATCTGGCCAACGGTTGGCCACACTGTAGGCCAACCAAATGATAATAATAACAGATAATAACCACGCTCTCTGTGGTAATCAAACGGGTTGCTGATAGGTTCATATTGATGATTTTTTATTCCAGTGCATTCACGACTACCACCATTTTGTGCGCAATTGTTTTAATCCGTGCCTCCATTAAACGCGCAATAACAGTTTCATTTGTTTCGTGCGTGATGAGTCCGGCTGTGTTGCATCGCTTGCAGCCTGTGGTCACCCGCGGTTTCGTTGAAAGCTTTGTAAACGCGTTAGATTAATTTCATTATATCCGTTTTCGTATTCCGGCCTTAGTAACGGTGGTTTAATTGAATAAATTACAGGTAATCCGCTAAAAAGTTGTTTTTTGCAAGAAGAGGAATTTGCACAAGTTAAATGGAATTTCCTACATCATTCCGGAGGCATTCGTGAGTGAATCTCTCAGTTTCTGAAATAACTGTAAGCTCTCTATCAGATTGTCCGAATACGTTATTGTCCTATTTCGCATATCAGCTGAGGTGCTCCACTTCTAATGCGTGCTAAAAACTTGTTTCTTTTGCAAGTTTCGGAGCATGGAATGAATATTAAGCTTTTGTTGATAGTGACGAAAAACAAGATGTTTATTTTCATATGTGGGACCTTCTGTTACCTGCTTTTAGTCTTTTCTCATTAAAAAAATTGTTTGATCACAATAGTATTTTTAATATTTCCAACATTTACGAATTTCTTTGCTCGGCTGTTGAAAGAAGACGGTGGCTCTCATCGTTGTTGGGTATATTAGACGCTCAGGGAACATTAAGGGAACGGTGGTGCTAATAGGCGTCGTAAAATTCAGAAAACAGAGCGTTGGGAAAATTTTTCGCTGGTCGACTACCTGTCTGGCCAAACCGGAGTTGGACCGTCTCCAGTATTTAGTGCAGTCTAGATCCAGACCGACTCCGTTTTGTTTGCTGGATCTATTAAACCAGTTTTGTCTGGACTCTAAAGCAACTCGAATTTCGTTAAACAACTAGTTCCTTTTGAGTTATATGAACCCATCCTGATGGCAGTCGACCAATTTTCGGGGGAAATATTGTGATGATTGTAAATCATAACGGAACACCATATGCTATTGTTGTTTTACTGCATGAATAATTACGTTGTACATGTGCTGGATACACTATAATTTCGTTGGCTGACGTGCTGCATTACTACTACTGCGTAGAAGCTAGCTCTGGGTTTGAGCTAAGTACATATCTTATTACTATTACGTATTCTAACTATCACAAATATGTTAACTCCCTTGAAATTGAGCCACACCTATTTTGACCCCGACTAAACGTGGTAACAAAACGCTTTGACGTTGAGGCGACTACCGACTCACGCTCAACATATTCCTTTTGCAGACTGTTACTTCTGAACCAGAGGACAGTCAGCATGAATTTCTTAGTTCTAAACACTTTCCGAGGCTAGATTCAAAGTACGCTTCTCTGCAGATTCCAGTTTATGAGGCTTCCATCGCTCTAAGGACAACCAATGCTCCCTCCAGATTGTTTCGTTATAATATTCTATACTTCGGTCTGAGTGTGCCGCCTGCCATATTTCATTACTGCCAATCCAGCAGGTGTTTCCATTTACCACGATGGTATTAGTGTGCACGAGCCACCTACGTCTATTCATAATGATCGACTGTATGCTCTGCTAGAACGTATTTTATTATTCCATCACTTCTATCAATTCTCCCAAATGCATTTGCAGTAAGCTCAAGCCCTCATGTTTAAGATTTCTCGATGATGTGAATGACTATCGTCCTGATTCTAATTGTTTTTCACTTTTATCCAAGACACCTTCACTAAAGACTTTTGATGAGTTTCGTTCTATAACGGGTTCTCTTCAGTATTACTCACAATTTCTTTCATAAGGTAGAACTCTCAAGTGACCATCTTACTCAAAATAATTTTATTTAGACTAACCCACGTGAGAAACCTCCGATTCACGCCGAGTTTTCTTCTTCCCCATGCAGTGCTACATACAATTTCCTCAATGCTACTATCAGCATTGATTACAGAAACTTCACTGACATTTAGTGGGTGTGTGATAGTACAAGGAGGTCATCTTGTTATTTGTATTTTCAGACGTCTCAGTTAAACAGAAAGTGGATACACGAAAATGCATGAGAAAGTAGTAGCAGCTTACCAGTCGATCACCAAGCTTCACACACTTGTTTGGTCTTCACCTCGCCAAAGTCACCGAACAAGACGCTCTCAAATTCATTTTTACTCCTACTAAATCTTCTGCTGAGTCTTCTGCGGCATTGGCTCCTCCACATTGTTGCTTTGGCTATGTATTCATACAACATCCAGCACCTCAGTTCACGTATCATTCCGGTGTGCTGACTGCTGAGTGGTTGGTGATTCAGACTTTGTTGGCCCAGCCGCTTCCAATCCAGATTTGATTGGAATTGCGACGTCCGGTGAAGAGCTCTTAAACATTACAAATGTCGAAGTAAACCTACTACCGGTCCTGATGAATAATTGTGGTTTAGTGGCAGAGTTGTTACTCTTCCCACACTACCATCTGCTGTACTAGATGATACATACTTCGAGCATTTGGAGACTGAAAAGAGATCATAAACCCCTGTGACCTGTTGGTGGCCAGAAGTGAATGCTTATCCCTGTAACACTTCCATAAGATGTGCTCAAAATGTGTACAAAGCACAATCGTCACCATCAAAACGAACACCCTGGTCAACGACTTTTGAACCTAGGCAATGAATACATACTGACTATTGTGGTCCGTCCTCAGATAAACACTACGCTTTGATCATTCTCGTTTCAAGTTCGCGCTAGCCTGAAGTTTAATTTGTCGTCGGCAACTGCCAACGTCACTCTGACTGCACTGAGGTTGGAGTAACATGTGGCTGGTCAGTTGTATTTGTGTGTTATCAACGGTAAGCCTTACAGACTGTGGAAACGGTAGGGAGAACACGTGACGCAGTAGAAGTACAAACTATATTGTCCTATTTACAAACGGTGACGTCATCCTTATGTGCGTGGACGAGTGAGTGGTTGCTCATAAACGGCGATACCAATAAGAACGTAGCCAAATCCTAACACGGGCGTGGAACACAGAAATGATCTGACGCGTATACAACAGTCACTTACAATGGCATTCACTTCACTGTGCAAAAGTTTGAAGGCTGGTCAAACAGGAGGGTTGCTGACACCTGCTCAATGCACCGAAACATCCTCAATACAACGGCACCAGTGGAAACTTCGTGCATACTCTGAAAAATGCGACCAAGCCTATATATACATAAAGAGAGAGAGTAATGAACAATTTATTGCGAATTTTCGTGATGATTAAGAATACGCAACAGTGTAGAGTTTTCATTATTTTTACTTCATTTTGCTAACATTGCGTAACTGCTGCATCAAACCACATTGTACATGTTTGTTTGACTTAAGTAAAAAACAACAACATAACGCATTTTCGAATAAACTCTGCTACACGGGCCTACTGGTTCTTCCTACAACGCCGATTGTTGCTATCCAGTTTAAAACATGCTATTTGTTGGATATAGTTT
>LUCH01009089.1:0-13052 GCA_013368495.1 Paragonimus heterotremus | reverse complement strand
AGGGACTGTTATGGGTGATGCTGTACCTTGATGATCCTTCTTGCAGTCTTCTTGTGGCTTGTACGTTGTCAAAAAATATGCCTGCTACTGAATAGCCGCAGTATCAGTAGTATATTACGATCGCTGAACTCCACTGCATTAGTAGTCAGAGGTCAATGACTGCACATCTGGGCAGACCTAGTCAAAGAATGACTTCGCGGAGTGAACGATAAGTGAATGCGGAACATATGATAATTACAGGAATCACTCTGCCTAACCCTAGATTTCCCAGCAGACCAGTACAACTCAGGATGCTGATGCAGCTGACTGACATAGTTTTGAAAGTCGGAGTCAGTTGCAAATGAACTGGTAGGTAGTATTTAACCTACTCATGAGTGTAGTTTTCTGAATTCTTTCCAAAATCATCCAGTGATTTTTAGCCGCTATCATTAGTTTGACGCACTGGCGCATTTTCAGCTGCATTTCAGCATGTTTATTCAGTGTGGAGTGGCTACAGTCATTGGCTGATAAATGCCACACCTTTTCAGAAAAATGGGACCTGGGATAGGCTAGTACGTTCGTGCTGCTCAGTGAATGTACTGTGTCTAGACAGAGTTCCACTTATCCTGCATTGTATGTCGACTTGTTATGTTCCTTATAGCTGTAAGTGACCATCAGCTTTGCATTTGTAGCGTTGATCCTCATTTCGGTCATCTCCAGAGATTGTGAACTTCTCAGAGGTAGGTGTCGGATCATTTACCATTCCAAAATAAACTGAACCATCAGCCAGAATATAATGCAGCTGGACGGTCAGACATTGATTAAGTAAACAGGTCCTTCATTATCACAAGGAATATGAACTTTAAGAGCGGATCACTAATACAAATAAGAAAAGAAGATCCATCAATTACGACAGACGCGATTTTACAAAATCACCCAACGTAGTCTTTCTGAGACGGAGGAGTTCCAAAATTCTGGAGTGCTGTCTCAGTAAACCAAGAGAACTGGATAGGTCGGTGGAAGCCAAGTAAAGAGTGAAGAATTTCTTGAGGGATTTTGTAGCCTCACTTGAGAGTATGAAGGCGTTGTTGTGCAGAAGAATGAATGGAGAGGTGGGTAACTGCAAGTGCGTGTTTCAACGGTCAAACGCCGTCTCAAAGATGAATATAAAAGATGCGGTACTTTCGGTGTAGGCCACCTGGGATGACCGAAATATGGAGTGATACAATTTTCGTTCGACAATACTCAGTGAATTCATGAGAACGATAAAGTAGTGAGCAAGACCTGTTTTCTGTGTTATGAAAACGGTAACTGGGGTGAGTCATTATAACGGTCAATAGAGGATGTGGACGGCGTGTTTGTTATCAGTTACGTAATAACTGTTCCAAATCGTGGGCTTGATTGATTGTGGGCCAAGGAAGATTAAGTGTCCGCACGGACTTGTTCTGAGCACAGAGGTCAGGGATGCATACTCGAATACTAATGGTCTCGGCAACGGTCAACATTACGGAATCTTACCATCTTTGATATATTCCTTGGCACTCGATAAACATTCTCAAAAGCGTCCTTCTTACAGACAGAATGATAAGAGTTAGTCAAATGAGCAACAATCGCGCTTGAAACCGTTTTACCCACACCACTATTTAACCACACAGGATGATGTTCACGCATTCTCTCAGACAATCGCCTTGCAATACGACCAATGTATGATGCTCGACACTAGCAAACAAATGAGTACACACAACAGCTGGTTGTAGAAAATGGAAGTATGTCTTCGCGTTGTGACATGATAACAGGTGTTGAACGAAAACTCATGCACAATTGAGCGGCAAGGTAGGTTGTTTCGACTGACTTTTTAAGCTTTCTTGATATGACTTCGGCCATGGGATCTCCCTTGAAAAGATGACTAATAAACGCAAGCTTCTTATTCACAGAGGGTGGCTTAAGTTTCAACTCTACCGCCTGCATCGTCTTCTGAATGAAAGGTACTGGGTAGTCATTTATTGTAGAAAGCCTAGCTCAGCTTGTAAAGTGTCAAGGGTGAAGATCTTTAACGTCCTACCCGTCAGACATCGCACGAAGTTTCGCTTTTGATTTAGCCGAACGAAACCATCAAAGTGAATGTATTGGTCACTCCAAGTTTGTTTTCTGTACACATTTTGTTGGATTGAACCATCTTCTCGTTTTACTATACCAACATCCAAGAGATTCATTAAACCATTGCTGTCCGACTCCTGGGTGAATTTAATACTACTGCTGTGGGCTGAGCGAAAAGCTGCCATATCTCCGTTCATGTTAAAATTCTCGTTCACGACGCTGAAGATCTCATCAACATAGCGTTTATAAAATGCAAATTGTTCAATCACCACACCCAATCGGTTAGTCTCCAGTTTGCTCACGAAAACGTCAGCTAACAGGGGACCTAGAGGCGAGCCCATTGAAGGCCCATGTGAAGGCACGTTCGTAAACAGTGAGGTATCATCGAATGAGAACACCATTTGATTGTTTAGGTTCAGGTGTTGGACTGCGCCAATGAAGTGATACGTGTCCCAGAGACTGTGTTTCGCTAGTTCCAACTTGTTAGGTTCGAGCAGACCGGCAAGCCATCTGGCCGAAGCGTGATAAGGTGAGTTGCACATATCTAAAATGGGTCTCAAGAGCAAGCCCGCTTTGTGCACTTTGGGCAGACGGTGTGCGTGCTCAGAGCAAGTTCGTGCGGACACTTAATATCCCCTGGCCCACAATCAGTGAAGCCCACGATTTGGAACAGTGATTGCGTAACTGATAACAAACACGTTGTCCCTAACCTCAATTGACAATTTTTTCTGACTCACCTCAACTACTGTTGCAGTGAAGGTGAGCGATCGTATTATACTACTCATATCGCGGCTATTCAGTAGCAGGTGCGGGGCATATTTTTTGACAACGTACAAGCCACAAGAAGACTGCAAGAAGGATCATCAAGGTACAGCATCACCCATAACAGTCCCTGCTACTCAATGGAACTGAGCACTTACATCTGTGGTAGCCGAGACTGTCTGAGGCCGAATACTGCGTGCAAATGAGTGATTTTGTGACAGATCTGGTTTACATGCTTAACCCGTGTGTTGGTTTGTCGAATAAATAACCCTTGTGCCATCCGCGTTCTTGGATCACAACGCTGTCTCCATATTTATTGTGTGGTAATTAGTTTGATAATTGATAGGATTTTCTAGTAGCTTCCTGTTGGCTACTAAAAAGTATTTGAAACTATAGCATAATGGACTTCAGAATGTTCAGTTAGGCGTCGCTGCTCACTTTAGAGATCAGCGTGCGGCAAAACTATTTTACGCGACCTGTAACCAACAGAGGGACGTTGAAGCATTTGGCTAAGACAACCGTTTTCATACGCTTTGAAAATGTTTGGTGGAATCTTGTCGAAACCGGGAACGAAAGTTTCCGTGTGCGTGAGGGTTCGAAGTACTTCTCTGATAGTCGGGTCGATAGGAGGCCAATCCAGAATGGGAGTTGTACGCAATTACACATCTATGATCGACCCAGCTAACAACTAGTGTTGTGAGCCAAGAACGCGGATAGCTAAAGGATTATTTCTTCAGAAAGTAGACACCGGTGGCATATGCTTATGCTGGGACACAAACATTTGCACATGACAATAAGACCGGGAAGTCACAATTACCGATAAGTTGAGTCACAGAAACAGCATTTACTACCCAGATGCACCCAAGTGTTTTTACTGTATTTTCCTCCGGCCATTTTGATACCTAAATGTGTTGTTGCTACCCCGTCTGTTCCGTTATCATCGCAGTCTCATTCTACCAATTGTGTTACTTACTGGCTCATAACACCCTCTAGTCGATTTTGAGGAGTTGCCCTTTTGACAGTCCCACCGACATTCTGCTCGCGTACAACGTACAGCATGCGGACACGGCTGGCTGGTGTTGGACAAGGATGAAACAAATGGGATAACGGTAATCAGTCTTGAAGAGGACATCAAATGAGTGGGCAAACTCAAGATATAACGGGAAAACCGCTGGCGGAAACTGACACATTTTCAGTTATTCTTCTAGAAACGAGTTTCAGTATAATGAAGCGAACTAAGCTCGATCTTACGTTACTGATGAGTAGTCGGGGACTTGGTTAGTTTCAAGCTGAACAACACCCAAAATAGGCTTTCCAGTCGGCACATTTCGGAAGGCACTAGACTCGAGTTTCGTTCTCATTACAGCTCGCCAGTAATGCATATCCTCGCAACTGCCGGGACTAGAGCTTCGGCCACGCTTTCATCAGGCAACCGTTTGCAACTCGAGTCTAGCGTTTTTTTTATAAGGGGCCGAGTGAAAGGTTTATGGGAATGCGACAGCTGCGACCAATTGTGGTTGACGTCCAACTCAATCTTAAGTGAATACATGGTACGTGAACATTATCAACAGTTGACACAACCTCATTTCTCTCCGACGCACAGTTAACAATGGTAACGTTTGTACAGCTTTGAGCCATATGATAATGGGTAGACGGCGTGTGTCTGTTTGTGGTTGCATGCCACGGGGAACATGAGCTCCCCATTTTCTCACTGCTTTGTCACCAGTGTGGTTTTGACAAAGAAAACACACGGCGAGTGACGTGAACTATCCTACTAACAACCTCCATTCGAACAGACCAGTCAGAAACATTTCGCTACATCACATCAGGCAGTGTGCGGGTTTACATCAAAGTTCAGTAGGCACTGCAAACTCAAACAACAAAATGACTAACAACGCAAACGCACCCGTTACCAGAAAAACCTAGTGAGGATGAGCAAGTCTTTCTGTACACACAGGGGTGGCTTCTGTTCTTTAATTTCTGCCGCCTCCACGAAACAAAGTAGCCTTCGATCATTTGTTGCATGAAGTATGCGTGTTCGTGGTTGTTGATTTTGTTCAGCTTCGCAATGTCCACTGAACTTTGCTATATAAACCCGAAAACTGTAGTATGTATTGGTGTTGTGAGCCAAGAACACGGATGGCGAAAGGGTTATTTATTCCGGAAAGCAACACATGGGTTATGCATCTCAGCATGACAACAAACAAAAATACTTATCTGCGAACGGTATTGGTTCCAGAGTGTAACGGTTGCCACAGACGCCAATGCTCAGTTTCTGCTTGTACCGAGAACCATTTGACGCCATGTTGCACACCCGCGGATACCTCAGTGTCAAAATCCATGTTCTTGCCCCACTACTGAATAGCATTGGTATGAGTAGTATGGTGCGATCATTCCTCACCACATCGGATTTGATGCAGAGAAGGGTGTTCGAGGGATACACCGTGCAGTAAAAGTGTTTCTGGTTTCTGCGTTCTACTAGAGATAACTAATTATCCCCTTAAATTTGCTACAGAAAATAGTTGTTTTGTGTCTACCCTTTACTCGGTCAATTGGGTCAATCTTTGAAACCCGATTCCAACAGCCTGGTCCATTCGGCGACAGAATTGACCAATGATCTCAAAACAACGTCATTTTTTCAGATTACCGTACCAGTTTGTGAACACTGCTTGACTGAAAGGAATGGACAGGGAGTATGCCTGTTTGACGCATTAGGTAAATTCTTCAGATTTTCTGTACGTCTCCCGGTGAAACCGGTTCGACTAGAGTGCAATATTGTATGTATATTACTTCTGAAAGCGTCTACAGTCTTGTTCACCATGCTCTCCTTCACAATTTGCGTTTTTATTGAATACCTGATCTCCTACTTCTTCCCCATTAGATATGCGATGAACAATCAGGTAGTGTTATACTGGTGCTTTGAGAAACCCGAAGTGGCAGTTACGTTACGTGGTTAGCTGATCGACAATGGAAATGTGGATGACATTGCTTCACATTGTTTCTCTGTTAACAGTATGCAGACCGTCATCGATTCACAGTTCAGAACTTTTGGATAGATGTGAACAGTGGTGGTGTTGTTCGTAGCTCGGGTTGATGGTTTTGGTATTGGTATGTTCGCCGAGCTTGGCATTTAAGTTGCAAACGTTTCATCACCAAGCGAGGTGACATCATCAGTGCGTAATCGTTTTAGCGTGTAGCTGTTGAGCTCAAAAACTACACGCTAAAACGATTACGCACTGATGATGTCACCTCGCTTGGTGATGAAACGTTTGCAACTTAAATGCCAAGTTCAGAACTGTTCATTAAAACCGCGTGAATTGTAAAACAGGCAACCTGTTTTCTAATATGCGTTAAGGCGATAGAGACTTCGACCGCGGATTTACATTGCGTTTTTTTCACGCACTTCATCTGAACGTACGATATACCACGGAAGTTGAGGAGATGCAACATAGCCATGAAAGAACGTGCTAACAGTGACATAAAATGTTCGCTTATAAATCATTCAAAATCGAGTAGTTCAGCAAAAACTAACGTGAATGGAATATTATCTGAGAAACCTCTTTACACATTAAAAAGCAGGAAATTTTAAAACGGAGAACACTAGTTAAAAGTGGTAGTAAGGAGGTCTTTCCGAATTTCCCGTTTTACGAAAGAAGGAAAGATCGGTGCAGTTGGAATAGTTGATACACTAAGTGGATTCCAATTCCATGCATAAAACATCAGGTTCATCTGTTTTTATGTAATCGTCAGGATGATCACATTGACATGACTGAGCAGCAGCCAAAGCTTCATACCTCCAAAATCCCGGCATGAAGTAGATAAAATACAGGAAGTGACGACTTGCGAATGTAGGCAGTAATCGATAAAACCCGCTGGTATTGATGGTCGATCATCACTCTCCGGAGAGCTAACACCAGATGGACCATTCATCATTACCTAAACCACTAATAAGCCCCGAGTGCATCGTACTACTGAGGCAATTGCTTCATGACTCCGGTATCTGCAAAGGTAGACTTGCTAGCCTAGCTCAGCCAGAGAAGAATAATCATAATTCATCAAAAACCAACAAAACACTTAACTCCCTTGTCTCGTGCTTTCCGCTTAATACTCTCAGTTTTCGCAATACTTTCTTCACAGTGTGCGCCACAATCCGTCTGGTCACAGGTCGTACGCAAGGACTTCATATATTGCCTTACTCAAATGTTTTCAGAAAAATTCTGTTCAATTTTTCAGTGAAGCGATTGTTAATGTCGCTGGCGGGAAAGTCAACTGACCTACCATTCAATTATAATACTGAAACAGCTTCTGATCGGTAAAACAAGAAACGGTGTGGATCGGTAAATATCAAGAAATCGGTAGAGTATAGCATCGAACCGATAATAACTTACTATACTGCAATAAGTTGCGCGTGAAACCAATCTTACTATAACATGGACGTAAAGAATGAAGACCGAATATTTGTCAAACCTAATATACATATGTTCCCGTATAATGATACAAGCGGTACCGAAACGGAGTAGCAAGTAAAATGGTTAGAGACCGGCCACATGCAAAATATGTGGTTCCCCATTAAGTATCACATAGTAACAAGACAAGGGCACATATAAGCAAATGACACCCATCATGCGAACTATCTCAACGACCTAGGTACAGGATTTAACCATAGGTTGTGGAACTATTGGCAAATCGTACAGCGCACAAACCAGTGAATTTTCCAAGTGGTTACATTAACATCAGATTAACTATGTAGAAGGGCAAAGACAAAACGGACTGGGGAGTATCCAGTCGATGACAGAGTTCTTAGCCTACCGACCTGGTTAACATTCTGTCAATCTTTTCTTCTGTTGATTGGTTAAAGTCGTATACTAAAATATATTTCAACATTTGAGTTGGTGGTCGTCATTAGTTGGATACTTCTGATAAAAATCAACAGTGGGGAGCGTCCTGTCGTGGAGGCTGTGATCAGCCTTCAATTATGCTAACATGTATGGTGTGTGTTGTGCTCAGATACAATCTCGTGGCCAAGGACTTGGCGAGAATGTTGCAAACTGCAAACCGCATATTCCAGGGTTAGGTCCAAACTTACCGTGGTTCCCGATGACAGAGCTGCAGCAGCTGATACCATTGTGTTCAGTGGCCATCTAAACCAAGCAGATTCAGTGGGTAAGATCAGAAAGTACGGGATCGATACCCGAACTACTCTCAATAAATTGGCGCTGGGTAACATGAACTGCTGGGTCTATTCGATCACTCATGTTCTTGTGGTCATTACAAGTACTGGAACCATCAACGGTTTTTCCCACAAACCTATCCTTTGACTGGAACTGATCCTTCGCACAAGCATTGCTTTCTGCCTAGTGGTCGGCTTGCAATCCCTGAAGGTCTGTGCTACTCCTATGAGGGAAATGTGACGCTGATCTCGTTTTATCTAGCTACAAAAGAGTCTTTCATGTGTTAAGGCATGAACATCAATCCATTAATTAATTACACTCATTAACCTAACCAAAAGGTAGAGCGACGTGGGATATATTGAAAGAAAAACAAAAACGATAAGTGGGGAAAACTAAAACTAGACAGAAGTGTTGTAAACACAAGAATGCCATTGACTGTGGCATGCTGCAACTTTGGACAATGTTACTAACCAATGATTTTGGCGATCGTGAGATCCCAACCGGGTGAGGAACACCTACGGACGTTGTCCAACGGAATGTGAACATTATTATCGTGATGGCACCACAGTTTCGTTTCATGGCGCTGGTGATTGATCCTAATTTACCAACCTTACTGATGGAAAAGACCAATTGTTTTAGCACTCCATTGATACCCAACCATGGATGAGGCTTCCTTAACACACTCGCTTAATTCTACCAACAACGAACTCTTCCATGCATACGCATACTTCTGGTACGATTTCAAATACATTCATTTCTGACACTAACCAGTGATGCTTTATGAAATCGAAAGCTTCTCCAAAAGCTAGATAGCCAACATCTACACTTTACCATTTGAACAGAACATCTTGCTTAAACAGTTCAGCAGATTTAACAAGCACGGTTGTCCTCTTTGTTCGTATTTAACAAATTGTTTTCGATTAGCTAACTCTCTATCCTATTACGGTTGTAAGTTTGCGTTCTTTTCTGCGTTAACAAAACTGGACTGTTTACTGATGGTTTTCATTGTTCCGTTTAGTGATTTTTCCCAGACTCTAGTTTTACGACTCATTGGTAAGTACTTGACGTATGCATCTTCTGTGTTGCCTGGTATCTCACTGCTGGTTTGCAGTGATTCGTCGCTATGTACTGAGTTTTCTCTATTTCCACAATAACGACAGAAGACATATATCGTGAGATGTTAACATTTCGTTTATCCTCTTCAATCACGAACGTAAAACATTAGAATATATAGGACATGAGGTTTACATGAAACAGGGATTGTCATCATTTCCAGGGCAGACAAACTGCATGAGTCAACAGTTTATCTACACATAAATTCGGATGATGAGTATTGATTGACATTGCCTCGGAAAAAGAAAGCAACTCCGGATTTCGATTACGCAACAATATTTGGAACGAGTTAGTGAGGTCAACAGCCTGACCTGTTTCCGTGATGTGATCTGCAACGAGTGAGGTCGGATTTCGTCTCAATCGTTCTGTTGACGTTGCCTGTTGTATCATGGCGTGCACCAAGCACTTAAGCATATGTTCAGTCATCTTTTGTCGTAGGCACTGATCTGTTCCGCCAATATAGACGATCGGGCAACCTGTTCATTACTCACAAGCAAAAGTGGTTGAGTGTGCACATATGATAATTCGGTCGTGCTTAATGTGAGGTCAATGGCGCAATGGTAAACACGATCGCCTCATGAGCAGCGTGGCCGGAGTTCCAGTCCCGGCAGTGGCAAGGATATGCACTACTGGCGAGCTCTAATGAGAGCGGAACTCGAGTCTAGTGCTTCTTTTCGAAAGGGGCCGACTGGAAATTCTATGGGAATGCGAAAGCTGTGATCAATTGTGGATGATGTTCAACTCGAAATATAGACGTCACCGCAGTTGCAAGTGAAATGATAGATTATACGTGAGATAGAATATTTCGGTAGGTCACGATTACGAATGAGCTCTTGTTTCACATAAACCTAATCGGTGACTATTTCTATCGTTGTTGCTATCCCCTTGGCCTATATATTCTAGTGTTTTACGATCGTGACTGAAGAGAGTAAACGAAATGTTAACATCTCACGATCCGTCTTCTATTATCATTGGTGAACTGGATCAAGGGAATTCAGTGTTTTATAATTCCCGCCGTTGGCTGGTTTACGACTTCTGACATACTTTGGCGGCAAAAAGCGGGGGAGAAATATCGTCTTAGACCACGAAGCGTAAGAAATGCGCGACGTTGGTTAGCCAATAAAAATAGGAGGCGGCTAATTGAAATAAATCAGTTAGAAACGTTTACCTCGATAACCAAGTAGTTAACCCCAGTGCACTGCTGATAAATGGATTGACTTCATTCGCACTAAATTTGGTGCGGATACCCTACAACCCAGTGCACTGCATTTCAAGCCCTAAGCATAAAATATACGTACACAATTATATATATATATATATAGCGAGAACGTCTTCAACCGATGACTTTAATCTCCTGCACTTTACTAAAGAAAGAAACTAGTTCATCCAGTTAAACCATGGTAAGTTGATCAACAGAATGCGGCGCCATACAGACGTTTTTTTCTCGACCTTGTCACGTGTCAACCATTGGTTGATCGAGTGGATCGATGACAACATGAAAGAAGCCAACTTCAAGCTGGTTACTAAACAGTCCAATCAAATGAATGTCCCGATAAGATTGACCGGCTGAAGTCATGGAGGAAACAGCGGATGTAACCAAACTTATTATTGAAGGCAATATGGAAGTACTGAGCAAGAAGTTAATGAATTACCCTCACCTTAGTCACCAACAAAATGAAATTGGCGATTTCATGGCACACACCGCCTGTAAACATGGTCGATACGAAGTAGTGATGCTTTTAGGACGTCTGGAATATGACTTCAACTCGGAATACAATTCCATGGGTTTCTTACCAATACACACAGCATGTCAATACAAAAATGTGGATTGTGTTTTGGCTTTGCGTCTTTGTGGAGCAAATATAGATGCACCGACTGAGTCGGACGCGATCACACCAATGCACATCGCCTGTAGATTGGGTTATCTACCTCTCGTTCAAGCACTAATGCGATCCGGTGCCAAATGCAACACAAAGGACGCCTACGGAAACACACCATTTGCCATTGCCGCAAGCATGGGTCACAGTCAGTTGATGGAACTGGCCAAAGGCCAGATGGATATGACAGAGAGTACAAAACAGTGTTTTAAAAACTTGTTGAAACCCGGTGAAAAATAACATCTATTTGAGTTAATACATCACACGACCACAACATTGAAGTTCGCCTCAAAAAGTCGCTCACGTAAATCTACACAAATCGGTGGAGGAATCGTACTTGACTTACATCCAAAAAACAAACGATCTATCCAGGTACCCATCAGTCATCTACCTAGCCTTAAAATTTTGAGAAAATGGGTCAAATTTCAAAAGGCCGTCTGTGCCGACACTTAGTAACGAACGCCGGATAGCAAAGGTGGACCAGCGTGAAAACTTAGATCCTAACAAATAGATTCAGAAAAATTCTTTCACCAAACGCATCAATTTAAGTCACTACGTTAGCAGTGCGAATGTCAATCAGCAGCTTACCATGGTATTCACGTTTTGTAAATCATTCAGCTCAGGCTGTTGGTTGTGTGACCTCTCAGTGATGACGGACATCTGAATTATGTCTGTTGATCCAGAGCGGTAATGAATGCAGTTGAAATGTCCCACAAACGAATCTTACACACATGGTAATCAGCGATTTGTCAATAACCTGACCATGATTTCTGGAACGTAGACCAATGCAGCCGATTCTGTTCCGTCCTAGTTCTTCTAATCGCTAGAGATTTATTTCAATTAATCAATTTAATGATTCGTGCATCGGCAGATTCACAAGCTATTGAACAGGCAGCCGACAGAGGCAAGGGGTTCTACCGAATGTGCACCCCCGAACGATCGCAAACTAGGGGCACCTTACTGTGTCGTTCACATTACCTCAGTGAGTGCAGACAGATACGTTGAAACCCCTATCGATATGAGTGGTTACATCCAGTGTTTCCTTTGGGCTCTACCAGCGCTGAGCCTGTGCACAAACGTCAATGGATATCAGCACCCAACTGGTGTACAACTTATTGGAGGACTCTGTAACCAGATGGTGCATGACCCGATGTTCGTCCTGCACTCGAAACTGAATTTAACTAGCGGTACGCTAGTGAACACTGCCGGCTAGAATGATTTGTAACCAAATGGTTGAAACTCGTTTTTATTCATTCCAGTCACAATGGCTTAGGGGAATTTTGTAACGGCTTTTACTTCGAAAATTTCTGCTAAGATCTCTGTTTCTCAGCAACCAAACTGGCATAGGTCCCCAAAGATCCAGTGCTGATTAATCCAAAGTCAGACAGTTGGCCTGATCATTTTACTCCGCGAATGTCAAACAGTGTATTCATACACAATGAGCGAGGCCAACTGGACAACAGAATCCTCAGTTCGCGAGAGTTCGCGCAAGTGACTATGTGCTTTGGATACATAATCTTTTATCCCGACCTGCAGACAGTTTACAAAATTGTGTATCGTCCGGTGTATATGGTAGCTTCTCTGTAGAAGGCACCCATTAGATAGTAATAAAACGTTTAGGGTTCCTCCCCAAGAGAAAATGGCGCACAGACAAAATTACTAATGGTATAACAGTAGTACATTTCATTTTGAAATCCGCGCGGGTCTGTGAAGGAAAACTGCCGAGCTGAGCGGTAAAAATAACAGCAGCATCACGAGTGTCATTACGATTGACGAGCAACAGAGGAAATTTCTCTATAGGCTAAGCATCGGCACAATTTTCAAAAAGAAACTTAGAGAGGAATAAACTACAGTTCCAATAGTATGAAAATCGATCGTATTCGGACAATATAAGATGATTAAACGCATAAGTACTGGCTACCAAAATATTATCCAAATTGCATGCATAAAACGTCAACTCATCATCATCACAACATCCATGAGCCTGATCGAAAGGCACTGTGGTTCGGACCGCCGCCGTGACGTGGAATATCCTAGAAGTAAACGTCACCAA
>LUCH01009084.1:4164-16811 GCA_013368495.1 Paragonimus heterotremus | reverse complement strand
TGGATTAACCGATTACGCGTAACTCGCTGTGAACCTTGAATCGTTAGCGAACGATCCAATAGCCGATGACCCTCTATTCTTTCGTGATTGAATCTACGTGATTAACTTTCAGACATTTTAGGAGAACGGCCTCATGATTGAATATTATATTTATGTGAAACTCGATGAAAAGGCCGTTCTGTTAAAAGGCGTGAAGTTCGAGTATATTTGGTGATATTTAATAACGCTATCTTTTGAAAATCATTCGATGAGCAATCGCAGATGGCTCTGGTTCTCTTCTTTGAGGGCGTTTGTTGCCAAAATATTGTCGAAATAAGGATGGACGAAGTCCAAACCTCTGGTGACATCGGTGATGAATCGCTGGAAAGCTTGATCAGCGTTCCGGGAACCAAACGGCATGCGCAGAAATTCGAAAATCCGATTGGTGTAAGCAACGCTGTTTTGACAACATCGTTCGCGACGCCTGGAATCTGGTGGTAGGCACGAACAAGATCGAGCTACTAGAACACGCGGATGTCTTTCAAGCTAGCCGTGATATCCTGGATATGCGGAATGGGGTACCCGTCCAGCACCGTAACTTTTTTATGCGCACTATAATCTCCACATGGACGCCAGTCTCCTGACTTTTTGGCACCATAGAGAGCGGCGAAGCCCAGGGGCTGTCCGAAGGGCGAACGATTTTATGCGATACCTTCGCGGGAAACCTTCATCCAGTCGTACCTTCAGCCTTATGATTTCGCGTGTTTGACAGGCTACGTAATATTGCCCACCCTGGCATCCGGCCATGGACAAATTTGTTTCCGATAGGTACGTCTGGCGCCATATGCAAAAGGATCCAAGCATATGACTACGATCTAGCCTAGCTTGTCCCCAAGCTAAGGTATACCGCCGTGTCGGCCTCGACTGGCCGATACCCGTCGATTATCTCTCGAATCGCGCATTTTCACATCGATCTTGTAGGTCCTTTCTCAAACTCGAATGGCATCACCTATATTTTGACGATGGCAGACCGCTTCACGCAATGCCAAGAGATCGTTCTTATACACAACATCCGCTCGGAAACCGTAACAAGCGCATTCGTTGAGCGTTGTTTAAGATCTCATGATTGCCCGGCGACGGTTGCAGCTGACCGCGGCCCCCAATTCGAAAGTGCTTTTGCGAAGACGTTGAACGTACTTGGATGTCACCGCACACGGACCACGGCATACCACTCGGCTGCCAACGGCGTGATCGAACGCTTTCATCGACGACTAAAGACAGCCCCTGCCGCCGTCAATGAAATCCGATGGATAGAACCCATGCCAATGGTTTTGCTGGGCATCCACGTGGCCCTCAAGGCCGATCTTCACGATTCCAGTGTCGAACTCCCCTGCAGACAACCGCTGCGTCTTTCTGGCGATATCTTCTCGTCTACCACAGACACACTTCGACATGATGTTTCCTACGCCCAGCAACTTGTTTTGCATATGTGCGGGCTTCGCGTTATGGACACCCAGGAACCAAGCCGCAAGGTTTTTGTCCCCAGAGACCTCCACCAGTGCACACATGCTTTTTCGCGTGGATGACTTACGACGCCAGCTCAAGCAACCTTATGAAAGTCCCTTCAATGTGCTTCAACGGAAGGACCGCCTCTACCTACTCAAGAGCCAGGTTATTGGAGACACTGAGAATCGACCACCTAAAGCCCGCCTATTTTGAGAGGACTCAGGAAGCCATCAACGCCCCTCCGCATCTGACGCCCAGGCTGGTAATAGCCTCTGAATAGCCTCGTGAGGGTGCATCGTCATCAGCGGATACAACATTGCCCACGACGCTAGCACCCATCGTAAGACGTTCGAGCCGTACAGTGCATTAATCTAAACGCCTGGTAGAAGGTTAGAATTCATAAAGTCCTGCTCTATTTAAGCCATATAAAAAAATCGCAAAATCTTTGAAGACCTAGAAAAATGGCAAGCCGTTTTTGAAAATATCAAAAGAAGCGTTCTTCCGCATGTCTGCGTATTTACGTTAGTCGGCTGAGTTCGCCATTTGTATATGCGCACAAACTCACCCATTTTGCCCTTCCATTATGGGCCCGCGTTCACGTCATGCATTTATCGAAATTGACAACGCAAACGCTGTCACGCGATCGCTGCGCCCACTGTCTGGACCTCGACATGCTAACCTCCAACTCCATCATTCGGTTCGGCACCGTAGGAGAGAACACTCGAGTAGGTGCACGCTAAGAACTGTTGGCATTAGGACTCCTCCACCGGCGGCCCCTGGGAATTACAGTATCAACCGCAATCTGGTGCAGCATTAACCATACCAGGCGAATGGTGGTTGGCCACAGTTGGTCATCACATAGGTCGGAGGGTGGCGTCCGCACTACCCCTCTGGAGGGGGGCTGTGCAGCGACCCGGAGATAACCCCGGTCTACCTTCCGTACAATGTGGAAAATCCTTCCTAAAATCTTAACCCACATTGTGCACAACATCTTAAGGATCTCTGCCTGCCGTCTGCTTGATACATGCGATCGCGTTTGTTTGTTTTCATGCTTGTCGGCCTATGCGCGCTAATCGCGCCGTACACACTCTTCCGACTTGCTGGCGCGCACGACGGTCACATGCTTAGCCTCCCTGGTTACATCTGCTTATCGGTGTTGTTAAGCGCTTATTGAGACCAATCAAAATTACTGCATAATATATTTTCGGTTCCCCCAATTACCGGTATTCTTATTTCCCGTCTGGTACTGTAGCGTATATCTGAGAACGCGTTAATTCAGTGCACGTGCGCATTAAGGTGTTACACCGGCTTTTTCGTTGTTTGTTTTTAGAAAACTGAAATTTGCATGACATCGGATGAAAACAAGATTGACCCGGGAATCATGGACTCCCGACCTTGTGAGAACTCTCTCACAAAGTCTCATTCCAGATTCTATAAATTACCCCAGGGCAACCTTTCAGAGGTTAACAATCAGCGCAGTACTCTTTTAATTGCCACGATCGAGGAACAAGAAAAGGTGCAATCAGTAAGCGTCCTGCGTTTAGCCTGCGGAACGGAAAACTAGAGCTCTATTCTAGCGGAAAAAGTGCATAAAGTTAGGCTAAACAAACAGGTCTCATCAGGAGGTGTCAGTGTGCAACAAAATGGCAGTAAAAATTGAGGTATTCCAAGGTGTCGCTGCAATCCAGCATTTGCGTACCACTGACAGAACCACTGAGTAGGCTAACACTATGTGGCATAAAAGCTGCGTCCGGTAGGTGGTTGAAGTCTTCAAAGTTACTAAAAATCTACTTTCGGCAGCTTTAAGCTGGGACCTCCTAACCCATTTAGTTTGGCGAGAGCACCGAATTTCTTTGTCAGTCCTTCAGAGAAGTTCTTTGCGGAGCCATTGGCAGATCGTGGATGAAGATCAAGGATTTTGAGACAGTACTTGAACATAATGTTCCTAAGGATCACTACGATATTCGTTCAAATATCAAATCAGATCTGGCTGGACCTGATGAAAACTTGTGCCGGTTGACGTCCTGACGCCTGACTGGTGTGATCTGGAGGTTGATCAGGCTGCGTTTCCTGGCGTTGAGAATGCGTTCGGTAGTGGTCTAATGGTATGTATAAGAGAACCCTGCCCAGCCAGCACATGGGACGCTCATAGAGCGGTCGACCGTCCCCTGAGTGTCCTGTGAGTGTCCCGCTGAACGGTCACAGAAAAGGCTGTTTGGATGCGTAATCAACCACTAGGCTGTTGGATAAACATGAAACGTGAAGTGGGATATATCCTGGACGAAATTGGTGGATACTATTTATCCGAAGGAACCTGTTTTTCTTCGTCTGATTACGAACGTTGGACACTGTGTGCAGTTCTTGTGGTTGACTTTCTGGAATATTACAGTTCGTGGCATAGGTTGGCGTTTCCGATGTTGTCTACGATAAACCTGGGACTTGATTTACGTTTGTTAAAATACGATGGAAATAGCTTTGGAAGTTTTCAAAAACTGTCTGCCCCCTTTGCATGAAGCTTTCAGACATTAATTTACGACACATCCGCCAATAGTGGTGTACCGCACGTGGTCGGCCACATGCGGTGAAATAAGATTGTATTCGGAAAAAACGTTTGTAACTACGTGAGTATGCGTAAGCAT
Organism: Paragonimus heterotremus; assembly: GCA_013368495.1. Taxonomy (NCBI): domain Eukaryota; kingdom Metazoa; phylum Platyhelminthes; class Trematoda; order Plagiorchiida; family Troglotrematidae; genus Paragonimus; species Paragonimus heterotremus. The sequence continues at coordinate 12,687 of LUCH01009084.1, read as the reverse complement.
GAGATGCCATGTTTTAAAATGCATGTGGTCGTGGACCATTGTTCACTGTGAAGGAAGTGAAATTTGTTCAAGTTCAGTGGGATTTCTGACATCAGTCCTGACACATTCATGAATGAATCTTCCACTCACTGAAACAACTGTAAGTTCTCTACCAGATTGTCTTGGCGAATTATCGTCGCATCTCGATTATTCGTTGAGATATTCGATCTCAAGTGTTTGCCAAAACCTGCTTCCTGCAAGAAGTGAATTTTGCACAAGTTCATAGTGAAGAGACTCTTTTGATTGACCACGTATTCAAACTATCTTGCTCCTTATTTTGACTGTTGTCTCTACTGATATTGGTTGGTTACGTGTCTCGAATTCTCTAGCTAGTTCGACCGTCCAAGGACACAATTAACAATAACAATTTCCGGTCGCTAGCTGCTGGTTTGTCGCGTTTCGCTTCTGTTCTGCTTTGCTCACAGCTTGCTGTCCCGGTTTACCTGCAATATACGTCGTTGTTCACTAATTGGTTTTACGGTTTAATTATTGTGGAAAATAGGCACGTTCCTAGATAGAGACGTTGCAGTCCTCCACAATTTGGTGAGCCTGATTATTAATCCATATTTTTTCTGGCACCCACTTCGGTTCACTACAATTTGGTGAGGCCGTCTCATTTCTTTCGGCAATTACTTATCTCGGTTCGCCGCAGCAAATCAATGGACCCGACATTCATTGAACCCGGTAAACAGTTTTTATTCCAAGAAGCTTATTTGCCATTTATTTCATTATTTATTCATATACTTACTGGTAGTTTGTTGCTACTTTTTATACTGAGTAAATATTTCTTTCATTTTTGCTGTGTTTTGCAATGGACACTGAACAGAAGCAGACAATCGGAGCAGTCAGCATTACTGTTCCTGAGTTTTTAGACATGAAACTCGCCTTGTAGGTAATGTAATTAGAGGAGGAGTTCCGCAACCAGCGTATCGCCGCAGGTCAAGCAAAATTTGGTCAACTTTTGGTCCGGCTTCCTAAAGAGGTCACAATGCAAGTGCGTGGCCTCCTTTTGAATTTACTCACTGAACATAGGTATGATGCCTTCAAGGAAGCTGTAATCAGACGGATCACACCGTCCGGTAGATCGAGGCTAGAGTAACCGTTTAGAGATGTGCAGTTAGGTGATAATCGACCGTCAGATCTGTTGCTTCAAATACAACAATCGCTAGGTCCCTCATCTACGGATGAGGCGCTTCCCAAGGAGTTATGGATGCAACGTCTCCCAGGGAACACACAAGGTATCCTGATAGCTGTTAAGTCGCCTTCCTTGTTAAATGCCGCATTACTCGCAGCTGAGGTACAATGCCGTTTTTATACCAGTCCCTCTGTCTCGCTGACAGCGGGTATGAGGCGCAAAACAAAGACTGCCAAGAGTCCTGACCTTTCGGCAGCGGAGGGGTCATCCTGCCTGCGACCGCCGGACGATTGGCGCAATGTTTGGGCAGAGAGTATAGCTTTTCCAGGGGATTTCGGCCGCCTCACGACACGTCTCTCCTCCCGTCAACGTCCGAGTAAATCCCCGCGCAAATGCCCTCAGACGTCTGATGAATTGTGCTGATATCATAACAAGTTTGGCTATCGTGCGAAGTGTTGCGTTGCCCCGTGTAAGTTCTTCAATCAGGGAAACGTCCAAGCCGGCCCGTAATGGCGGCAAATGTGGCCGGCACCCTCCCTAGCAGTCGCCTCTTTTACATTTCGGATTTAAGTTCTAGGCCTAGGTTCCTGGTCGATACTGTGCAGGAAGTCAGAGTAGTTCTGCCAAGATCCGACGAGGCGACGCCCACTTTCTTACTTATACTTCGTGCTGCTAACGGCACACACGTTCTCACCTACGGTCAACGCTAGCTCGCGCTTGACCTCGGCCTCCGGCGAACATTTCGCTGGGTTTTCCCACTTGCTGCCGTACCATTCGCTATTTCGAGACTCGATTTTTTCACCATTTCGACCTCGTGGTCGAAACCCGACGACGAAAACCGATCGATTTACTTACAAAGCCTAACGTCAACGGCACCCTGGCATACAAGGAGGCAATCACTTCTCTTATCCTCCAACCTGAGACCCATAAACCATACGCATATCTACTCTCGGATTTACCACAGCTCGTTTGATCGACGAACGAGTCACCCCCAGCCACTTCCACTTGTACGCACCACTTTAGGACCATAGGTCCAACGGTGTCCTGTAGATTAAGATGTTTGGCCCCGGACAAACTTGAAATAGCTGGGGCTGAGTTTAAACATGTGTTCGAGTTAGGAATAATCCACCATACTAAACGTTCATGGGCCTCTCCTCTCTATATGGTCCGGAAGAAATCAGGTGACTGGCACTCTTGTGGCGATTATCTTGGCCTCAACAAGGTCACAGCCCCTGAGAGGTATCCTATCCCTAACATCCAGGATCTGACAGCTTACTTTTCTGGCAAAATTCTGTTCAGTAAGATCGATCTGATCCGCGTCTATCACCAGATCTCAGAAGAGGGGCGGATAACCCCATAGCGGCCGTCATCACGACTTTTGGCCTATTCGAATTCCTTCGAATGCCATTTGGCCTTCCTAACGCTGCACAAGCTGTCCAGCGTCCCATCCACGAAGTATAAGGAGGCCTGGACTTCGTCCACTCCTACTTAGACGCCATATTGGTGGCTAGTTCTTCCGAAGAGGAACATTTGCAATATGTACGTTTCTTGCTTGCCAGGTTAGCCCAACACGGGGTAACTCTCAATGCAGCTAAATGCGATCTTGGAAAAGGTAGTGTAGAATTTCTAGGCCACATTACTTCAGCTTCAAGCATTCAAGTTATGTCAACGAAGGTAAGTGCTGTCGTTGATGTTCTTGAGTCAGCGTCTCTCAAACAACTTCGACGCTTCGCCGGCCGGGTAAACTACTATGGCTGGTTCATCCCTTATTGTGCGCAACGTTTCCAACTCCTCTCGGACTTACTCAGAGGCGGTACGCGTAAATTCAACCTTGTGGACGCAGCGCTCACAGCTTTCGTTGAGCTTAAAAGGGCTATATCCAGTGGTACTTTTCCAGCCCATCCAGACCCTGAAGCTCCAATTTCTCTTTTCACTGATGCGTCGGACGTAGCCGTCGGTGCCGTATTGTAGCAACTAGTCAACGACCAATGACAACCCCTAGTTTTTTTCTCCAAACGCTTGTTACTTGCCGAATCTCGGCGTAGCACGTTTGAAAGAGAATTACTTGCTATTTACCTAGGTATCCATCACTTCCGCCATACATTGGAAGGTTTTCTCTTCATTTTGTTTACGGACCACAAACCTTTGGTGTGCGCCCTTGCATCGTCATCAGACAGACACTCCTCCAGGAAGATCAGACATCTGGACTATGAATGCCAGCCGTAAGCCCTGAGTTTCCGAGCCGTGGTGTTCGGGAAAATTATTTTCCTGGAAGAAATCGTTTAAATGGTTTGGTGGCTGATGCAGAAATTGAAATCGTCGAAATCTGCTTCATGACCTCATATATGTTTGTTTTAACTGACCATTAGTCAAAAACCACCTTCTCGTAATTGTTTTTCGAGAACTGTTACGGGTGCTGTTGTTGTGGTTGATTGCGTGTGCGAATGTTACTAAATAGGAACGCTGGGGCTATTTTTAATGTACTTTCTCTTTTTTGTCGTTTGTTTTTTTAATTTCACCTCCAGTTGTTTATTTTTTATTTGCAGGAAATGGATTATATTGTTATTCTCAAGGCAATGTTTGAGGACCGCAAATTTCGCACACTCTCAGGAGTGCCTTCGGGGGTACATGAACGAGGTGGGCGTTATTTACATTCGTGGGGCGGGCCGTTGGTCGTAAACTGCCTTGAAGTACGACAAGGTAAGATGACATGATTTCCTGAAAACCGCGCAGATTTATTAACATTGTACGAAGTACAAAATGCGTAGGAATGTATGCAATAGTGTACGACGTGTCTATTGGGTTAACTGTTGTTAGTTTTAATGAACCAGTTCTCGCGACACCTGTTACAGATCACGATTTCATGTGGTTCGACGAGATGCATGCCTGGTTATGAGCTCTTTCGAGTTGGAACACAACCATCCTCTCAATCGTCTGCAATATGAGTCCCATCATACGAATCGTGGTTTCACCGTCGGTGAATTGAACGGATGCGGGAGTCTGTTCCAATAAAATACACCAACTACCGACATTAAGCAGTATGTGGCGGATGTTTACGGGAAGTTTATCACAACCGGTGACGTTGGAAACCTCCGCCGCAAGTTAAAGCCTGCAATGTCAAATGAGTTTGTTAAGTAAGATTGATCACGGAATGTTGAAGAAAATTGATGAGGTGTTGTCGGTGATTAGTGCTATAGGTGTGGTGTGCAACATGAGGGATGAAGACAACAGATATACGCATATCTGCTTTGCCCAGCAAATGCAGTTTGAACTGGTAAGACGTTTCCCACATGTTGTGAATGTGGATGCAACTCACAGGAAAAACAGGCACAAGTATGTCATTCTATATTCTGATACTTTCGTAGTTGGAAGTTATATCGGTTCCTAGTGACAGACGGTATGGGACACGGCCGAACCCTGATGTACGGATACCTTCGTAATGGGAAGTATGCTTCGCTACGTACACTTTTCGAAATTTTTCGGGAAATGATGAGCGAGCTGATTTTGGTGAGAACATGTGTCATGGGTGAGATGGCTACGCAGATGAGGGCAGCCCATGTAGTGTTCGGCTGCGACATCCTATTATGTCACTTTCATGTACGTGATGCCGTACGTAAGCATGTAGGTGGTAAAATTCTTCCGTCATATTTGTTGAGAGACAAACCCTTTTCGCAGTCTTCTTCTCTTCCATTGAATGGCTACGGCAGAAAATGAGGAAGAGTAAGTTGCACTGTTAACCGTAGGTTTAAACACGATCTGTACATCATCGGCTGAACGGATAAGAAGTTTCTGAATTAATTGCTGTGTAATTGGCTGTACATCAAGCCGAAGTGAGCCATCCATGCTCAAGGCGACGTTATTCACTTCGGCAATCGAACGAATAGTGGGCTAGAGAACGCGGACGGACGGTTGAGGGAGAGGACGCACCCAAGGACTTCCTAGCCGTCCCAATTCAGAAAATATAGATCCACAGTGAGTGGCTGCTACGGGAGTATGAAATACAACCGACCTGTGGGTGCGACCGCCGTGAGGCTTTGGAGCCATAATCAACGCCTAAGTAGGTAGTATGCGTTCACACTAGTAGCTGCTCCATCCAGTTCACTTGAGCCGTGGTCAACGTTGATGAACAGAAATCGGGAGAATTCATAATATATGTGTATTTAGACCGTTGGGCATAAGTTGTAATGATCTCCTTCAGTTATGGCCAAAAATGAGGTGACACCCTGTCAGCCGTCAGTGAAGTCTGCAGCAGGCGACAGCACAGACCAACTGTCATCGGAATCATAATCGTCCAGGATACGAAGATAGAAGGATTGTAGCTGAAGTGGTAGAAGTGGGAATCAATGTTCTCGTCGGATAAATAATGAATATAAGAGCTGTTCATTACCTGTTAGATAAGTGAACATTGACTCACGTACACGTGGCAAGCTATATTCAGGAATGATCAATAAACAATAAACAAAGCAATATGCACGTTGTTACTGATAGAGTGGGACGTGTTACCCATGTATACACCACACTGTAGGTAGAAACAACGCAGACCCTTTTCCACTGGAAATACTATAAATGAATCAAGCTAAACATATAATTCAAGTGAATAACTAACCAACGACCGTGGCGGCACAGCTTTCATTAAGAATTACTGTGACATTTCGTGTACAATGCAATGTAAACGCAACGTGGTCGAGGATTACAACTTCAATCATATATAAAAGACCACGCGGAACTGAGCGTTTCTTAATGAAGGAAGGATGTGTTCTACTACGGAAATTCCGATGGAAGCATTTTCAGAACATAAAATCGATGAGGAAATCCAACATTATGATGTTATCGAAAAAATGGCGACATTTTTTCAACAAAAGTGCAAATATGGGCGATTTTAGGTGCAGCTGACCTTTCTGATTGCAACGCAGCTATTATACTCCATAAGATATGTATATTTTTCCAGTAATGTGCGTTTTAGTACGTCAAGAAAATGTTGAAAAATCTCTTCTCGCGCCTGAATGGCCGTTTTCAAATCGCCTCGCCCTTAAAGCACAATACCGGCGAGTTACGCAATTGCAGTTATAAATATCGTAATCTTTCTAGCTGGGAGTGTCCTTTGATGTCATTCTTTCAGCAGATCACCTTGTTCCCATTCCAGCGTAAATCAAGATTTCATGGAGAAGATAAAAACAGCGGTACCAACAAGTAGTGAAGCAGGGCGAATTGTCCAAAGTTGGAGTAGGTTATATGCGCTTTTTATGGCCTCAGTATCATAAAAAGCTTACTAAAGTTTAAAAACAGCTTCATCGTAAAGATTGTTATCACGCTTACCTGCATAATCACGCCGAAATTTAAATAGAAGCATGTGTCCACGAATTTGAGGTCGATTTTCGGCAATTATTAGTTTCACGGATTTGGCCTTAAAGGTCCTTCGAAAGGCGGAACGGTCCTTTTGGCGCGAACCCTCGATTTTTTGAATATTTCAAGAAAATTTAAAATCAGAAGTTCAGGAAAAGTACTCACAGTACATCAACTGTAAATAAGCGGCGTTAATGGAAAAATTGGAATAAATCGAATGAGTCCCAAAAGTAACAGCTTGGTGGTGAAAATGTTTTCCACTATTTTCACGAAAACAACCCGTTATTGACGTTAGCTCACTTTTTCATGACTTATAAATGTGATCATTGCCATTTTCCAGATGAATTACGTCATTCTATAGTCTGAGAGTGCCTCATTTTGCGGCGTCTTGAAGATATGGTCAACAAGAAAATATGCCACCATACTGTGTTTGCTTGGCATTTCAACGAGAACAGCAACACATTTGACAATGAAACATGTATGGTAACATCTCCAGCTTCCTTTTCTATACGATATTCATACAATTTGTTTTTGTTTGCAAGACTTCAGGTAGATACTGGCCGATGAAAGGTTGCTCTTAAAAGTGGTTGGAAATGACGTTATCATATGGTTTGCATTTTCGGTGTATATGGAACGGCGTAAGAAAAGGGTACCATGTCCGACTCTATCATCGAGAATTTTCAGAAGTAAATTATATTCACCATGCTGCACCGTTTCTAACTAGATTGAGGTCGCGTGGCGTTCATGCGGAACAATATACGGAAACAGATGAAATCAAGCTGCCTACCGATCACCGGGACGTACACCTCTCAGCCAGTCACACTATAGTATTTAGAACGCCAAGTACCTATTGCGGTGCAGAAAACCTCAAATCACTAAGGCGATCAATGGAGTCGGAGATGATGTTTACCATGTACCCCGAATGCTTCAAATACAGATTTTTCATCACTTTCCGCATGTGTTCGTTCTCAAAATTGTTCATGGTAAAGGTGGTTCGGAGATAGCAGCTACTGGTGTGAACATATACTGCATACTCAGACGCTGATCATAATTTAAGTCAATCGGGTGGGGCAGCTACTAGTGTGAACGCATACTGCATACGCAGGCGTTATTCATAGCTCAATTGAATGAGGTTGAAACATCTATTAGTGTGAACCTATATTGAATACACAGACGTTCTTAGTAGCTTAAGTGAATCGGGTTGAAGCGTCTACTAGCGTGAATGCATCCTGTAGTCTGAGACGTTGTTGATAGTCTAAGTTAATTGGGTGGGGCAGCTTCCAGTGTAATCGCATGCCGCATGCTGAGACGATGTTCCTAGCTTAATTGAATGAGGTCGAAGCATCTACTAGTTTGAACGTATACGGCTTATACAGACGTTCTCCATAGCTTACGTGAATTATGTTGAAGTAGCCACTAGTGTGAAAACATCCTGTATTTGCGACGTTGATGGTAGTTTAAGTCGGTGGGGTGGAGAAGCAACTGGTGTGGACGTATGTTGCATTCTGAGATGTTATTCATAGCCTAAGAAAATGAGGCTGACGCATCTACTAGTGTGTATGCATACTCAGACCTAATTCATAGTTCAGATGAATAGGGTTGGAGCAGCCACTAATGTGACCGCATACTGCATACTAAGACATTCTTTATGGCTCAGATCAGCGGGATCATCCCCTGAATGGATCAGAAGCAGCAATGCTTGATAATGAATCCAAGTATATTGTACTGTATACAACTCTTATGTGGGATTTGAGATGGGGCACAGTTTGACGAGTTGGTTCGCGGACTTCCTCTAGCCGGGTATGACTATGGAGTGGTACTTGGCGAACAGCCAAGCTCCTACATTGGCGATAGGATGAAAGTGTAATATATGTGCCGCAATCGACTTACTCAGACGTATTTTCAACATTTTCTGTTCATAAAGTTCGTTACACTAGGGAACCTTTGAAGTGGAGATCTAAGGGTTGAAGTTGCGCAAGCCTCAAATTGAACAGGTAACCACCGAT
>LUCH01009081.1:0-15988 GCA_013368495.1 Paragonimus heterotremus | reverse complement strand
AACGACCGAGGTCGCATTCAGCACAGCCATCCGGATCCCAACAGCACACAAGCCTGACCACCACGTCAAGGTAGCAAAAAAGGTCAGACAGCAGGTGACACACACACACACACACATACGCATCAGCAGCAACCATCCAGAACAGGCTTGACAGTCACAATCCAAAACATTCGATACATTCACATGGACATTATACTGCACAGACAAATCAACAACATATACAGATATTCAGATCAGGCAAAAAAGAAAATAAGAAACCCAACCGGAACATAGCACACACACCATACACAATGTACACCTCACAACGGACGCATCTGCCTTTTGTCTGGCTGCTCCCCTTTGGCCAATCTGACATGGTTAAATCTGCAACGATCGAGGTCGCATTCAGCACTGCCCTCCGGATCAAAACAGCACACAAGCCTGACCAACACGCCAAGGTAGCACAAAATGTCAGGGGAGAGTATGGACACATACAGTCACACCACGTATTATGTCATCAACATCACGACAACACGGTGGGTTGTTTCAACCACTTTTGCGTACATAACCTCGCTAAACGCCAGTTGCCCCGGGCTCTGATTGCGTAACGATATTTACAACCAGCGAAATGGACCAACTTGGTGACCTCTTATCATGATCTGTCTAGAAGTCGGTAATGTTGAAATTTGAGCAATGGATCTAACAGTTTGAGGGTGTTGTGTCATCACTTATTTTGACCATTTCGGGACGTGTTCTGCCATTCACTGAGATAGCAGACAACTGAGGTGGTAGAAATCGATGTCTATCAGTTCATTTGCAGGTAAAATGACGTTCATATAGACAAAACAGATCATTGTATAATCGTACGTAAGGCTCTCCAAAAATATCGTTCGTTCGCTATATCCCTAAAACATTGAGTTGTATCTCTATCGGCATTTTGATAGCATTATCTAAACTATGGACAGTGATTCGAACACAGAATCGAAAAATTGAATATTCTTCCAGAAAGAAGCACTTACAGAGTCCTAATCTATTAAACGTAGACTTGTAAGAAGAATGCCTGGTTGTAAATTTCACTGACTATCAGCAAAAATGATGTGGTATCCTTTCTCAACGAAGAAATTCATTTAAGAGGCATACAGTGATGTTATAACTGAAACTTGATGTGTTTAGATATGTATGACGGAGAAAAATACAGATCAGACTTTAACATGCTTAACCACGATTGCCAACCTGTAAACAAACGGCACAAAAACGTATGCGACACATGGGTAGGTCGTTCGAACTACGTCTAAAACCGTATGACATTATTCGTCTTAATAGTCCATCCGCCTGTATAATTAGTGTGTCCTACGGACCGCAAAAGACGCTTGGTCTGCAAACTTGTTCATTATACGTACAGGTTATGTTGAAACGTGGGACCACGAACACGTGAACTTATCTGAACAGTAGACGTGACGAACAATTGTTTTCGATAATTCATCATCAGATCAATACAATTATATAGAATCGGCAAAATCAAAAACAGTGTGTACACAAGACAAAGAGATGTAGCAGAATGTCATTGGAACAAGCAGAACGTTTCAAAATATTGAGGCCTGCATAGGTCAGTCACTCAGGGAGCAAATCACCAGTGTTAACAATTGGTGGTTTGGAGTTCGACCCATCATTACGTCACAAAGTTATCGGTTGGGGTTTGGATGGGCATACAGACTGATGGTGTGACCTTTGACCACGGCAACTGCAAGGCTTGCACGAATTTTTTGTGTGAACACAAAAGCGGACTGCGTAATCGAATGACGATCGATTCAGCAGTAGCCAACATTCGTTGTCTGACCAGTTTTGGGTGGTTTATCGGGACTTTGTAGACAACACGGAACGCTTGAGTGGGGCCAACCCGGTGATCAGTGTCTGCCAGATGTGCAACGACTGCGCTGTTGATGGATTTGGTTGAACCTGTTCCGAGCCACGCTGGATGGTGTTCTTTGATCCGTTTTGACAAACGCCTCGTCGTGCGACCTACATATTCTGCTGTACAACAGCAGAGAAATGAGTATACAACCATGTATTGGTCGGGGACAGGGAGTTTGTCTTTCAAGCTCAAAGTCAGCAAGGGGGAAGTGGTGAACCAACTGCGCAGCGTTGCCGCCGGAAATGTGCGTCTAAGAGTCTGATAAAATCGACGGTTTAGTGTCTCTGTTGCAGTATCATTCTTAAAAGGGAGACGGATGAAAATAGCCTTTTCTACAGTGGTAATCTGACTCCGTGGCTCAGACGCGATCATGTTCCGGGTTATGAAACGATCCGAGTAGCCATTTTCTCGCAACACGTTGGCGACTGTCTCCAGTTCCTGATCTATTGTGTCTGCAGAGCAAATTTTCATTGCTCTACTAGTCAGGCGGCGAACGAGGTTTCGTTTCTGCTTTAAAGGCACGAAACTATTGAAATTTGTGTATTGCCTAGTCCAATTCGCTCTACGACAAACGGAGCGTTGTAAACTACCATCTAGGCGCCTATTTGCACAGCTAACGTGCATTCACACACATTGGGTAGAAGTACTTTGTCATTCGTCCGGGTGGCACCTCCCCGGTAGTGTGTACACACTATTCCGATAGTCATTTCTGATTCGTCGTCTTCCTGACACTGAGACATTTCCTTTATTTCCCGAATGTCGCTTGTGAGTAGTATACTACGCAAGAACGAGACTGTCTGTTTTACAAAAGTTTGTCTGCTTTCGTCTACTAAATGGCAACATGTACGAACTCATCTTTATAAGATTATCGCATATGCCACTCATGGACGAGAGTGTGAGTTCGACACCACTGAAGTTATGCTCAGCTAGCCTTTTAAATCTAGGTGACGTTTGTGTATGATTTATCAACCGGTCGCTTCAAAGGATTCACGCATTGAAATGGTCCGCAGAGACCTTGCAAAGCAGACTACACGCGACTACGAAAGTTGTCGACAGGTACGTTCCGACAAGTCGAACCAGGTGCAAATGCTTCATCGTTGTCATACAGGGTAATTACTGAAAATTTAAGCTACACCTTCAAACCTGTACCAGATGATTTAAACTGGTGAACCATGCGGGTACAGTGACAGCAACAGTACAAAACAACAATCGACGGCACCAGCTAGGTCTGATCAGACACCATAGTGGCGTTATGAGCCAAGAACGCAAATGGTACATGGAGTTTTTATTCACAAAATCAACATACGCGATATATGGTTCAATACCAACTCAAACAGAAACACTTATTTGCACTTAACAGTAATCCCGGAATTTCATAGTTGCCACTGTCAAGTTCATATATGGAAAACACTATTTATTGTCAGGGTGCATACCAGTGTTCCTTCCTTTATTTTCCCACCGTTAATTCAATACTTAAGTAAGTGCCTCTGTCTGACTGTTGACGAATAATGTAGTGTAATCATTCATCTTCACTATAGCCATAGTTCAGTAATATGCTACAACACCGTAGCCTCCACGACCAAAAGTCGTTCCATAGCTTCTCACTTGATGACCATCCCAAATAGAGACGATGCGAACGTTATTGGTAACCAATTCTTGAATAAGTTCCACATCAGTGCCTGTACTCAGCGCCGACAGTATGGATGTTCCTAAAACACACATTCACACCCCAAATCTTCTACGAGAGCCACCAATGTTATGTGTAATTACGTATTCACACAACATTCCTCCTCCGGTACTGGTGTGCTGACATGTTGTCAAGACTGTTGTGTGAATTATTCAGTCAACGTTTTTTAGAGAACAATTTCCCCACAGTCTAGAAGGTACATGCTATGATGTCTATCTACAGAGTAGAGTATTGTGACGAGTCTGTCAATTGCAGGCCGATTAAAGCACTGTCAGTTGCCTGAACGGTAAAGACTTGACAACAACTATGCCAGACATTACTTCACCCTTTACTGCTGTCAGACGAACACCATGGTTATCGAAAGAAATTTTCATAAGCTACCAGTCTGTCAGCTGCTGGAAAGAATAGACAACACCGGTTGATGGAGTCAAAGCCCAATCTTGCTAAATTTTTATAAGGTCATCGACAGGACAGATAATTCGGCATTGCGTAAGACATTTTGTAATTGTGGTACGAACAAGCCACTTAGCTATTTCAACGATTGCCTTCATGACGATCACGTTAATATCAATGTCCACAGTTCCTTGTCCCACTGATGTCGAGCGAATACCGGGTATGCAACTGGGCTGTATACAAACAGCTGAATCCCACACTCCTGCGACAGTCATTAATGAAGATTATGTATCGCAACGAGTAGACTATGCAATTGATGCATGCCCGTAGTTTAGAGTTAAAGTACAGTTAAGCAGTAGTATTGTACAGATTGAACATCACCCACAATTGATCGCAGCTGTCGCATTCCCGTGGACTTTCCAGTCGGCCCCTTTCGGAGGACAGAAGCACCAGACTCGAGCTTCGCTCTCATTAGAGCTCATCAGTAGTGCATATCATCGCCACTGCCGGGACTTGAACTACGGACACGCTGTTCATGAGCAGGCAACCGTGTTTACCACTGCGCCATTGATCTCACATTAGGCACGACCGAATTATGGTATGTGAACACTCAACCACTTTCGCTTGTGAGTAATGATCAGGTTGCCCGATCGTCTCGAAATGGAGACACATTTACTGTCTATTAACTCCAATCGATGACCCTTCGACTAGGACTTCTCTCCAAGTTGAAATCACAGAAATCATTGACTTGTTGGGCGGTATTTGATTACTGATGAGTAGTAGGGGATTTTGATTTTCATACAGATTGAACATCACTTACAACTGATCTCAGCTGTCAACAAGTCAAATACTTTGAAGCATGCAGAAATGTGTTGATATCTGAGTTGTATGATACATCGCCCATAGGTTGTGAGTATAATACAGTTAATATTTGGCAAGCACAGTCTGGCGGCCACGTGACTGGACCGGACCGAATGATTATACACGTGTGCACATGTGGGGAGCATGAAATCCGCACGTGACCAAGTGACGATGTGTATGATGGATTAGTGGTCACATCGAATATGAGGATTAGTGACGGATTCTTCTCACATGTTACCTATTGTAACAGAGTTTGGTAAGGCAAGAGGCGATGACAACTATTTAGAACATCTAATGTGATCCACAGAACGATCATATACAATAGCGAAGTAGCACCCAGTAGCCGGCTGACCAGTCACATACCACTGCTAAAATTCCACGTTTGTTCGTGTTCACCTTTTCCAAAAATGATCTAAATGAATCCACCTAAAGGGGTGTCAGTAGATGCGCGTTTCGGTATTCACAACAGAGCTTCCTATGTGAGTAGTCTTCAACTTCTCTGATCAGAGTGGGGATAAACGTTATGCTGAGTTTGGCCCTGCCACCGCAAGAGACAGACAAATAGAGATAGACAGGGTATGGACACGCATACAGTCATATCACGTATTATGTAATCAGCATCAAGACAACACGATGGGTTGCTTCAACTACGTTTGTGCACAATATCACCGGCTGTTGATTTAGCCAACGAAAGAGTTTCTGAATATGTTAGGAGGTCAAGGGCAGTTGGTTCCAGGAGAATCGGGGAATTATCAGCCAGTTAGTCGGCAACCTCAATGGACTCCCATAAACACCCTCCCACCCCGAAATCACAAACAAAACTGGTGATGTATCGTGAGTGTGGAAGTCAGGTGCAATAGTATTGTAGTATAGCAAATAGAACAAGTGTACAGTGGAAACTGTAAGCAACAGCAAGTAGACACGACTGTATGATTAGACGGTAAACGGCATGTCAACACACGAACGTAAGCAGGCCAACAAACGATTACGGGAGAAGCGGTGTGCCACGACTGGTGAATTATGCAAACGGGCTAGCCGCGCAGACACGCACACGTTGTCTGCGTCCACATACTCGGAACAATGGTCGGTAAGATGAACACGTGTAAACAGCTGACTGCAATAAAGAGCATCGGCCATCTACAACAATGTCAACGTAACAGCACCATACCTACTTTCCGCTAACATAACAGATATCAAACCAATTTAAAGCTGAAACACTGGGTTCCCTTTAATAACTTCATCAATACACATAGAAGATATATCTTGCGATATGTTAATATTTCGTTTATTCTCGTCAGTCGCAAACGCAAAACATACGAGTTGCATGCTATCAGGGCAGTTTAGGTTTCTTAGATGTACTCATAACTAGGCGTGAGGATTGGACATTTCCAGCCGTCGTCTTGCCCTCTCATACAGCCCACCAAGTGACAAGCGTAAGTGACGCTCATTGCTCCAACCTGCACATGCGTGCCCACACAGCCACTGACCCGAAAACCCTCTTCCACACCCGAACGCACGCACGCTGTCACCATCTGGACACAGCCAATTGGAACGCTCCAACTTGAGGTGATTCAGTGCGGTCGATACACAGGGAGGACACATGACCTGATTGGACCCAGACCGGAACAGAGAAGGCACAATTGTACGGGACAGGACACGGTCCAGACGAGCGCCACTGTACTGCGCTTGTACACCGATCCCAACAATAGAGATCCAAACCATTTGACAATCTTTTCATTGACTATTGTCGATATATCGTTATTTCATACAGACTGAACATCACCCACAATTGATCGCAGCCGTCGCATTCCCACAGACTTTCCAGTCGGCCCCTTTCGAACGGCAGAAGCACTAGATTCGAACTTCGCCCTGATTAGAGATCGTCAGCACTGCATATATGTGAACACTCAACCACTTTCGCTTGTGAGTAATGATCAGGTTGCCTGATCGCCTCGATAGGAGACAGTTACTGTCTGTTAACTCCAATCGATGACCCCTCGACTAGGACTTCTCTCCAAGTTGAAATCACGGAAATCATTGACTCGCTGAGTGTTATTTGATTACTGATGAGTCGAGGCGACCGGGCAACTTGATCATTACGCAGAAGCGAAAGTGGCTGAGCGTTCACAAATGATAATTCGGTCGTGCCTAATGTGAGGTAAATGACGCAGTGGTAAACACGGTTGCCTGCTCATGAACAGCGTGGCCGGAGTTATAGTCCCGGTAGTGGCGAGGATATGCAGTATTGACGAGCTCTAATGAGAGCGAAATTCGAATCTAGTGCTTCTGTCGTTCGAGAGGGACCGACTGGAAAGTCTATGGGAATGCGACAGCTGCGATCAATTGTGGGTGATGTTCAATCTATATGAAAATCAAAATCCCCTACTACTCATCAGATATCGTTATTTGTTAATGGGTACTCAAAGCTATCACGGTAAAGAGTTCCGCTACACATTACAGCGATAGGTACATTGCAAAGCAACATGGGTTGGACAATATCTTCAGTTTTCCAGCTATGCCCCGATAGCTTACACGTGGGGTTTGGTCAAAGCCCTATTTCATAGGACCAGGTATATTTACACCCCTGATACGTTGCAGATGGAAGAAGAAATACTGAGAAGAACGTTACTGGCAAACGGATATCCTGAAAAGTTCATGGATACTCACAGCATGATGAACAAATGCAATGAGCCAGTACAAACAACTCGAAAGAAAGATATATTCTTATTTTTGCAATTCACAGGCGGTCATCTAGTAAACCATATCAAGCACAAATTGCAATGTGCCCTATCCCGTACGTACGCAGCTGCCCAATTAAGCTTGTTTCAAACCACCACAGGACCCGTTCTCCACAATCGTAAACGCAGTTTGTTTGACCATTCTGTCTCTCACGTTATCAGTCATCTCACTTGCAGTTGCGGTGACGTTTACATAAACAGAACAGACCGATGGCTATCTCAGCGAGTTGCAGAACACTTCCCGCAATAGTTAAAGCAACTCGTGACATAACATTCGGAAGCCGGTGAATCCGTTACTCGAAGCCCCGCATCATTGATTGCCAGATACCTCTTGATAACAGGTCACCAGGTTAACCCACGTAGATCGTTCAAAATATTGTTACGCCATCAGGACCCTAAGCTACTGACATTTGGCGAAACCATGTTGATCGGAACCCATCAGTTGGCCCTATGTGCACAAAAGTAGTTGAATCAACCTATTGTTTTGTGATGACATAATACATGGTGTATTGTATGTGTGTCCATATCCTGTCTATCTCGATTTGTATGTCACATATAGCTCATAAGTTTTACGTTTGCGACTGATGAGAGTAAACGAAATGTTAACATACTGCAAGATATATCTTCTTCATGCGTTGGTCAACCTAAAGTTGTTTGCGCATTTCAGGGTCGTTTTCTCATAACACAGACATCTGCATCCACGCTGTTGGTATAACACACGTTCAAGATTGCAGCATGCCACTTCAATTCAGGTTTCCTACGGTTTACTGATGCTGTCGCAAGCAACTGATGCATGCTTGTTCTGTGTGCTCTGGTTCCATTGTCTGCCAGTTTGACTCCACACTACTTATACAGCATCTATGTTCGACATTGAGGTTGTCGGATTCCATCGTGAACTGTTAGAGAAATTCCTGAATCATTTGATGGATTCCACACGAGACAGTTGGACGGGTGAGTAACAGAGTCCGAGCTCTCGTCGTGGCTTTGTAGCTCAGCTGCTAGAACGCTTGCACACGTCTGGGCATATTGTTTTTGTCAATTCAGCCGAAGCCTAAATTTTTCACGACTGGATCTCATCTAAATTGGTGACCACTGCTAACCCATTTACTGATTACCTGTCACCATAACTGATTGACATGGAAATTATTTTCGATAGAACTATCGTGAGAAAGTTTTTTAAGTGTATGCAGTTCAACTGTTATTTCAACGTCAACAAATTATCCAGCGATGAATACCGCCTAGTAGGCTGCTAGAAAAATTCAATAAATTTCAATCGGTCACACTTAAAAGTAATCAGATTTCAATAAAGCATCGAATATTTTGACAAGTTACCTATCCTACCGAGAATTACCTGTCAATATTAAGATTGCAAGTCGCCAATGTGAACTATTTACAAGTTCTGTAAAATTAGTGTTTCCTTTGAACAATGAACTATAGGTGGTTGGTTGAATTTTTGCTTCAAGTTTCTCTACACAATGGTCAAAGGCAATGAATCTGAACTATGTCACGAGATGTTAGCATCTCACTTTATTACCACCATTCATCAACGTAATACAGAATGAGCCTAACAATTATAAGTGATCGGACTAATCAATTAGCTACAATCGTTTGCTCACTAATGATGTAATCGGGTCCAGATCAGGGAGGCTGATGACATCAACGTCTTCTGTCAGCAAAATACTGTCTGATGCTGTCGGATTAGCATTAGGTCATGGGGATTAACATTTTCGGGGTGTGATTACGCAACATTACTCGAAAGATTTAACCAGGTCATCGGGACGACCATTTGTTAGGATGCGTTTATTGATTGGTGAAGAGAAACGGACGAAGTAGTCATAGGTAATTCGTATGATTCTCTTTCGACAAACGTAATTTTTGGGATGTTCGAAGACAAAAGCATGAACGGATTTCCACTCTCTCGCCCTGCAAAACTTACTTAGATGACATTCTTTTTTACTGCTGAACGTTCTTTTACATCATTTTGTGAGGAAGTGAGTTGAATTCACCTCAAGATCACGGTATCTGTGAGATAAAGGTCGGCAACCATTTACCTCCCATTAGACGGTTTTCTTATTAGATGTCCAAATGAAACGTTGCAACGATCTGTTTATTGTGAATCCCTATGAAGTGGACAGTACTTACAACTCTCTAGCTTCTCATCTATTGCCTACAATAACTGACTGATGAAGACCTTGGTTGAGTGAGCCAGAAAGGTATGTACAGCAGATTTGATGGAAAAGCAAGAGAGGTTTGTTAGGGAGACACTGATGAGTAACGGTTGTCTGGCGAAATTCATGTTTATCCACACAAAGGTAAACTACCGAAATTGGCAAGCTACGGTGTGGTGGAAAAGCACACTTCTGCAATTACAATTCAAATGTGATCAGTTAACAACTAACAAACTAAATCACAAACTAACCTCAACAACTCCACTATCCAGCTGCCCAGTTGCGTCCTCTGTTGATCACTACGGGTACGGTTAACTACAGGTGTGATATACTTTCAACCGATCAACCTATCTTTCACTAATCTACCACTTCGACTGCAACTGCAATGACATTTACATAGGCAGGACAGATCAGTGAGTTGATTCCGCAGCCTCAATGCCTTATTTTCTTCTCTGTTGGTCACAGTCAGTTGGACGTGACAATGAAAGTATTAACAGGTACTCTCAGTTCGCCTGCGAATACGTTAGTCTGTGAGACTGAACCAGCGTTACCCCATTGAATAATCGGTTCCGTACATCTAGTGTTAATCGTAACCATATGACGACTAAAACCGACACGCAGTACATAAGGATCCGATTCATGACTATCTGTTGGATCGCCCCTTTCGATACCCGCCCAATCGCTTGATCTAGAACTGAGAAGGTGAGAGGATGAGGCAACAGCGTATATTGGAAGGACGAAACGAGTCAGAATTAGGCGACAGAGGCCCTAAATTTATAGGGTGGACTGAGTACCATACCTGGCCAACAAGCCGCATAGCAAATCAAACGAGACGATCATATATGACGATCAGAGCGTTAGAACAAATCACGTTATAGGGGTATCAGAAAGTAAACGAGAGAAAAACAGTCCAGATAACGTACAGACGTCCGATTGCGCAAATGCAATCTGATTAACTGAGTGAGACTGATTAACTGAGTGAGCTAAAACAAATCAATTCACTCGAAGTCGGATCGGTCGATCGATATGACGTGATTTGCCTTAGCTGCTTCGTTAGGAGATGCGTCTCCTGAAACTTTCCTACATAATTTTACCTTACCCTAGCAATTTGTCTTGTGGTTCATTATATAGCATGACAGCATCCGAACTGTCATGTTTAAGCCGAAGACTGACTTACGTAAATAAGGGTCGTCAGATTTTGGACTACTATTAAAAAGGTTTCATCAAATCAGCAAATTATATGTGTTGTCAAAAAGGAAAAAAAATCCAAGTGCACAGTCAAACAACACCTTCAGTACTCTTCGTCCATGGGAAGAGTCCACATTGTAGCGTTTTGTACAGTATTTTCTATTTCATAATTCATTGGTGTTCATGCTTTCTACTTTCCTCAATTGCACAAATACAGCCCACGTTTAAACCAAGCTAATCAGATTAATCAATAATCAATAAATACAAATCACACTTCTCGAGTCGCGAGCCTTGCGTTATTTCTGCGTTCAGCATCGTTAGTGAACAGATTTTGGAGAGTTAGAAGCTAGCGGAATCAACCGGCTATTGCGGCAAATTTCTTTATTTCTCTGTCATCCCAATTATCTCAGGTGTGGTCTTCCAGATTAATTAGGAGCTACACGATAGATCACATCAATTGGAACCGTCTTCAGATGTTTGACCACCGATGTTTGCGTTCAGTCGCTCCTGTCGGGTGGCACCAACGTGTAAGCTACGAGGAGGTTAAGAAGCGGGTGTTTGGCACTGATTGTCAAACGAGTTCTTTTATTCAATCACTACATTTGCACAGACTTAGATGGTTAGGTCATGTACTAAGAATGCCAGGTAATCGTTTGCCACAGTGAGCACTGTTTGCCGACGCTTCGACGGATTGGCGTAAGGTGCGAGGTGGACAGATGATGATCTACCGTAGACAAATAAAGTCGTTCACGAATAGGTTGGGCACCGTAGATCGGGTTCGTCTCCCGGACTGGAGCCTTCGCGACTCACAGAGTCGATGGCTTGAAACTTTAGGTGAGATGGCGGCTAACCGAGCTCAGTGGCGTGAGTGTTGTCGTTGTTTGTCCGAGTTGTCTGTGAAGTGAGTGCACTTAATGATGCGGGGCAGTGAAAGCCGTGAGGAAGGTGTCTTGCTGATGACGCCTTACTTTCACTTACAGCTCGGTTGTTTGTTTGCAAGAAGTAGGCGCCTTGATGTTGTTTGTTTGAATGTAGACATAGCTATTTTTGGTGACTAGGTCCCCTCCCCTTTCCCTTTCTTTTCTTCTGTCTTCCTAGACAGGTTTTGCTTTTAATTGTTCTTCATGGTTGTGTGGCAGTTAAACATCCGTGTGAACCACTGATGTATTGCTGTCTATTATGATGATGACATTAATTAGACACTGCATTCTGTGTGGTGGAACTCTAAACAACGCACCTTCACGAACTACTGTGAGTAAGTTATTTTCATTTTTATCACATTTTTGATGTCGTATCCACATTTGAATTGTATATAACGTTTAGATCCACTACAATATCAGTTCGTGATAGAAGTGCGAATGAAATGTTTAAATGGGACAACTCCGACAGATGTTGAACGTGAAAAACGAATACACAGGAACAGGGGAAAATTAACCAACCGTCGGGAAATTTGTTTGTATAGGGTAAATCACGTCCACAAGGATAAATGACCGCAGCAATAAATGTGCGGCGTGTTTTGTAAAAAAATTATTTACTTAGCGTCCAGGAGTATCTAATGTGAAACAGCAGTGACATTCATAGACGAATTTAAGCTCATGTTTGGTACAAAGATTTAAAATACCAGGTTGAGTATTCTAATGGTTTAATCATCACAATTGTTTCGGTAAACTGAAGTTATGCGTGATCTTCAACTATCGTCGTCGGTTAGATTTGCATAACGTCCGCTGTGTTTTAGACATGGCAGTCTGTAGGCTTTATTACTGCAGTATTTATTCGTCAAATATTTGGTACAATTTGATTGCACATATACATTTAATCAGGCATAATCGTCTATCGAAAGAACTGAAAATAGGGGGTCATAACAATTATGACAGACAGTGGGAAACGATCAGTACTAACGGAGTGTCACAAAAACTGCGTGTGAACATGCAAACAGGGACTGATGTGCTTCACTGACAAGGTCTCAACAAATTTCAGGATATCGCTCTATGTGGTTTAGACCACAACACTAAATGTGTCGCTTACCCTGTCGCTTGTATCGAGTATGTGATGAGTAAGGGAGCAGCATGAACTTTTGTATTGTGTGACTATATCGATGACTAGATGAGCTTGCACCCACTTAGGGGTGTGCTCAGTGATCACAATATCCAGGGACAGCTTAGTGAAACTAAACGAAAAAGCGTAAGCCACGTCGAATGCAATTAGATCACACTTATTCTTTCTGTAAGATGACACTGGTATTTACACTGTTCAGGTTGAGCAGCTTAACAAGTTTCAGACGTTACCTCAGTTGATTGGCAAACAGACTGTCAGTTAGTAACACCTCTAAGTATAATTATATCTATTCACAGTTGGGCCACACGGAGGGTACACTAACTCAGGTAACCGTTGATCTTGACGGTAGTCTACAAACTGACATATTTGTCAGTAAACGACAATGATCGACATATAAAAATCCTTACGGATATAGGCTCACTGTTGAGTGCGTGAAATAGTTATGTCCAGAATTTTTTTAAACTAGAGACGTTGTTGATTACGCGCTCTTCAGTTTGGCAGGCACTGTCTGAGCTTTCATAATCTTTAACCACGTCATCAACTGGATGCCTCCTGACTCCATCGAACCATCAATGATCTCTCTGCTCAATACACGGTGAGACAACGCTTCAAAAACATGCGTAGTGCGCGGCCTACCAAGGGCAAAATGTGTGATTACATTACCTTGTTTTTGACTGCGGGCTTAAAAACTTTCTTCGTACGGCCGCATTGTTCAAACAGTCGGCTTATTTGATAAAAACTAGCCGGCATAAACAATGGTGATCAAGTATCGTGAACCTAATCTCTCTTACCTGTAGAGCAAGATCAAACGCACATACGCATTGAATTTCCTTCGTTCAATCAATTATCGAACGTCTTTTTCATGCCAGAAATTACGAAGATTAACAGGTGCACCATGTGCGCTTGACGTTACCATGACCACCTCTTCAGAAATGTTACAGGCTGACGAGATTATACCACGTAGGTAGGTCGGCCGGTTAACAATCTCCAGCGGCCCGCCTACGGTTACAAAGATAGGGTCAGAGTGAACACAGCACTGTTGTTTGAGGGTGAAAAGTGCATGCTACACGGACTAGTCACATCAATCAATCGATTCAGTGTCTGTGAAGTATCTGAA
Organism: Paragonimus heterotremus; assembly: GCA_013368495.1. Lineage (NCBI taxonomy): Eukaryota > Metazoa > Platyhelminthes > Trematoda > Plagiorchiida > Troglotrematidae > Paragonimus > Paragonimus heterotremus. The sequence goes on along the minus strand of LUCH01009081.1, from coordinate 1,890 downwards.
CACAGCGTCTCCAAATAGGGTGTTCATTAATTGTTTCTCATTCGACACGATCGCAATTGTTGATATTCACAATATATTTCACCAAGGTCGTCGTGCCACCATATGATTAGTTTTTCTGGGCCGTCTAACTCAGACAGTGATGTACCTCTGGTTTTCTACAGTCTATGTCATTTCTACAAACCGTAAGAAAAAAAGGGAATATTGCGTTGTGCAAACAAAGTCTAAGCTAATGGAGCAATCGTATAAATCACCAGTCAAATAACGAAACAAACTAGACATATAACTGGTGATCACTTATCTTGACAAACATCGTATTATATACCATAATCTCAAAATGGAGAACTCAAACGACGAAACAGGCCACAATGGGCGCACAACACGTCCCTTACCAGAATGCACGGATGCTTACAATCTGGTACAATTCAACACCGAGCTGATCAAGTCGCGTAGGCCACCGATCGCGTTACATGTGATCAAAATAGCATTGCCAACCTTTTTGAATCACCTCATCCAAATTACTCGATTTATAATATAGTTCAACAACCCTCAACCCGTAACCTTTACCAAATACAGCTGATAACTGATCAGTCTTCGACATTATTGATCACTTCATTGTATGTGTTGTTGTTCATGAGTACTAATCACCAATTATAGTATGCACTAGTAATTCATCGGTCACTATATGTAAGTGTGTCGGTCGTTTCGCGCTGTTCGGTTCTTTTGCTCCCGGGCAGCTTTTCAGGATTGCCTACGTTCAACTGTTTTAACGGGATACTCTAGTATTGGCATCTGATATTTCCACAATTTGGAATCATTCTCACTTACCGCAAATCTGATGTTGCCAACTCACGTAAACATTGTGCAATAAAATTAGTTCGGAATACTCACTTTCTATCAATCCACATGTTCCTCTTGAACTGTGTGCATCGCTTATGAAGTCAAAATCCAGATTAAGTATATATATATATATATATATATATATATATAAATATTACGAATAGAGTGGGACAGTTCACAGTCTGAAAACATACTGATGAAAGTGGGCGAAACCACGGAGACAAAATTATGAATCTATCTTGAAAGGTCTTCCTTTGGAGACAGCCACAATAGATTGCTCTGGTTATTCTTCCTAAGTAACTACATAAGAGACCTCAACATGCTCACGACGAAGGAAATCGAGCATGATTCAGTCCAACATACACATTTGCTAATTCAGAGTATTCTTAAGTTCAATAGAGAAGCGATGCACCCTGAAATCATAGTCTATTTGGTAAGAGATTACTCTTCAGCTGTTTCAACAACAGCCTAACACTTCTAAACGGTGAAGCCCCAGCGATAGCCGTGTGACCTTAGGCTCACCCATAGCGTACCATCCTACAGACAGTTGTAATAAGAACGAGTTGATGGACAGATGGTTTCAGGAAATTCATCAACGGTTCATTAAACTTCTAAATGGTAAATAGTGGATATTGATTAAAGCCTGTGACTAGCGACCTCATACTTGGGCAATAAGAAGCCAACCAAATCAATCTTATTTACCAGTGAGGTGGTTTGGACAATCTGTCAATGTCAACTCGGTATGAACGGAATACGGGTAGGAGGAGTTCAATAGCCTGGATGAACTTATGATAATCCAAGATAGGATGAAGTAGCCGAATGATCATCACTCCAGCCGTCGCCATTTTACAGCGATTCACGGACCTTGACTGCTACATGGGAGCTCTGTAGACGATCCAAAAATACTGGTGAGAGCTCACTTTATAGCCCCTGTCTGTCGGAAATTCAACAACAGTTATTGACTTTCCATCTCCATTTGCAAACCAGGCTGAGTGATTGTGGTGAAATTCTACTCGATTCAACGCTTATCCAAACCCCGACACAATAGGAGTT
>LUCH01009080.1:5537-17762 GCA_013368495.1 Paragonimus heterotremus | reverse complement strand
TATCCCTATTTTTGGTTATTCTAGTACCGCTACGTGTTGCGTAATATAACTTTGGATACAATCTCTGTCTGCTCTTCTGGTTGCATGTTACACAACATACCCGAAATTTCTCAACAGGTCACTTATACTAATCATGTCAAAATATGGACCGTAGCACCAAAGCTCTACAATGTGTATAGCTCGTTACCCAGTTAAGTTAAACTATCGAATTTAAGTAAAATATTTCACTTTGAAAGTCAGCGACGAAAATCAAAAGCCGGAACTATCTGATTATTTCGTGATAAAGACGACCGTTTAACCCACCCACAATAAACGGGCTTCAGTCGGGACGTACTCAAGATTTCGCATCAACCAGAAAGGTATGTGCACAAATTTTCCTACACATAATTTAACCCTTTCACAATTGCGGCAGTCACACAGTTCTAAGTTTTACGACCCACTTCATACGAAGTAACGTCTTAAGACATAATTTGAGATTATATTTGATCATACGACAGACTTAACTCTGGTTTCGATAGACGACCAGGCGTAATTAAAAATCACACTAGTTAACCTCACTTAGTTATATTTCAGACCCACACAAAAATACAGACGATTTTTGACTAAGAATCACATAGACTAAGTAACGAAGCGTCAGTAGAGGATCATTATATAATTCAGCCACAGATGTCAGGATTGTCATAATGAATACTAGTGACTACATCGAAAAACTGAATGTAACTCTCACGGACCATATCATGTTTTGTAGTCATCAACCAAAAGATCAAAACTGGTTATACTGAGTATCAAATCGCGAAATGAAAGAAAGGGCGGAAACAGTGGTTAGTGAACAACTAAACCCACAGGATTTGACTTTACTCTATTTGTACGGGTCATCAACGGTTCATAAACCTGATTCGCCAGTTCGTTCACTACACGACAGTATGAATTCCTCCCACCTTCTGGCGGTAACATGACGGGCGAAACTGTCTGAACCAATTCGAACACACATTCCCCGCACTCGAATTTGTCGACTGAATACAGGGAGTCAATAACAATTCCGAAAACTCCCTCTCACTGAACTCAATGTTCCTGCTTACTAACTGGATTTTGTTAGTAACAATTTGCTTTATCTGCGACTGTCTTTTTGAGACCGGATTCAATACTTGGATGTCAGTATCAAGGTTGAAGTTGCGTTCGTTTCTATGAAAACTCGATATACAGCTGCCAACCAACTGCTTGTTGTGTCGACAGACAAATGACGTAGTTTTAGGATACTCACTTGAAATTCCGTTGACCAATATATTAATGGGAAACCTTCTGCATACGGTATTTCAAACCACTATCAGACAGTTCAGGCAATTTCACCTATATGTGAGTGATACAATTATAATCTCAAGCACGTATACCGATCTGTGCGCTAAATTCGTCACGTTCAATCAAGCCCACAACTCTACTACAATTGATTTGTAGAGCTAAGTTGAAAACTACATATCCTTTCTAGTTGTTCGCTTGCACCAACGGATATACGGCACCTTTTAACGTAATGTGTACTGAAGGAAAACAAAACGAATCAGTACTCAAATATTGGAAACTTTGGGCGTTTGAAACAAAAGTGAAAGATCGTGTCTTGTCTCAACGATAAAACACATACGGATACGCTAGACAGTTCGTAGAAAACGCGCTTTGTGATAACAGCTATCCGGAATGCTTTGTCACAAAATATGTAAACATGACCCCATTTAAACCTGAAGTTCAGGAGGTAAGACAGAATCCCCTATCTATTTGTATGTCCATTCAATGTGGCAACATCGCGGACTAGATTCAAACACAAAATCAGCAGAATTTACGCCAAAGCTGATTTCCGCATTCAGTTCACTGTATCATCAGTTTCCCGGTAGTATAGCAAAAACAAACTATCATTTCAAGCCACATCTACGTGCATTTACTCGTCCACCTACTTCGTTATGAAGCTGGCTGGATCGGTCTGACAGCGACAGGGTTTTCGAACACTGCAGACTTTGGCCAAGGTGCAACGAAGCGCGATCGGTTAACAGCGCTATTCTGGTTAATCTGATCGAAAGTGAACACTAGATAAACTTTTATCATGTAGTTCTAGTGGTCTATCGCATGCTAAGTAACCCATCAAAAGCAATCTGAATGAGAACAGTACGTACTGCCGAAGTATAGAGATCAGATATCATTAGCTAATCGGCTAGCAACTTAGTTTTCTTGTGTTAAGTCCCAACGGCATTTCGGCGTATCTGTATACGAGTTTTGTATAATTGTACAGGTCCGAACATGACTTATCTAAAACATATTCGCTTACATATCCCTATTCCGATTATTGTACCGGGCCAGTATTTGGACCATTGAACCAGTCTTCTTTCTAGAGTCGATCTATGCACTAACACAAGAAACCCCAACAGTTTTAGCCCTTAGGAATTATTTCCTAGGAGCCGTGGAGACTACCTAACTAGGTGGCTTTAGTAAGCTGGTTATCAACCAGTGGTGAATCCCATAACGGCATTCCTGGGATCTTCCTCTGTTAGTTGTACTTGACTCTGAATTTCTACATATTATACTATATCTGATGAATCTGTACGGCAGCAGCAGAAAAACATGGCAAACTATATAGGGTCCGCAAGAACTGAAGGCATGTCGTAATGGTAAGAAGTAACCTGAATGAGTGGTCCACAGATAATAACCTACCATTTCATAACACCAAATATAAAGTTGCATGCACCAGCCAACAAGACTATGCATGGAATATTGTCCACAAGATCACTAGCTGAAGGTGTCCAAATGCAAGAAAGACCAAAGAATGTTAGCCTGTCTACTAATAGTGTGGTTGTGGCAAGAAACACAAATGTCATTGCAACTTGTGAAAAGATTCTGTAAGCAATTTTGCTTCAAAGAAGTTTCGACAAGGTATAACTCTACTTTAAGCCGTCACGTAGAAATAAAAATACAAACCTGTCAATCATATCACCCTTATTGAGGAAGCCACAGAAAGAGTTATGTGAAAGTCATTTAACCTCAGAATGTGCACTTACGGAGTCAATGTAGCAATATTTATTCTGTTCTGAAAATATTGAAGGTATCTGTGATCAGGCTTGATCTAAAAATGCAAAATTACGCAAGCAGTCGTATGTCAATCTCCCTCTACAAACCAGGAGAAATCGATCGATGAATCCCATTTTCAAACATGAGTCCCGAATGGGCAGAGTTCCGAATATACGGAACTTCATTACACTCACGGTCTACACCCTCTGATATCATGCTGACCGAGTTGAGATGTTCGCAACTTTTTTCGATTGGCACACGCACATGGGTCAACCGGAGCCAGGACATTGTTTCTGTATGTTGGCATACGCCAAATCAGTTTTTTCTTCTGTTCACTGTTTCTTTCTTGCCACTGTTTCGTCTAAATTCAGGAAGCACCAAGCAACGTTTTTTTCGCTGGTCAACACAGACGTAGAAGAGTGTATGTTTTTAATCTGTCTATCTTGTGTAGAAATTTATGAAAGCATAAACCTATGATAATATACAGTGCGTAAAATAATTGACAGATTGTTTACACTTTTGAAAGATCTTGTTGATAATTTTAATTAGAAAATTCAAATTTTTCAGAAAATCGTCATGAAGCGAACGCTACGATTCTGGATGTTTTTAATGTATAAACTTCATTACACTAACAACAGTAGGTACGTAGTAATTAAGAAGCCACTTTGAACAGTTACATTTGGGGTTGAAAGTCACAAAGATTAATGTAATAAATGTTTTAAACCCCTACCTAAAATTGAACTACATCCTGCACGAGTGCCATTAATAGGGGCTTAAATACTTAGCCGCCAGTGGTTCGCCATTTCTGAAAGATAGTACTTCTCAATTCCTCAAATGCTCTGCAATTTCTTTATGACTACACTGCATATGTTGGTCACTAGGCACATCGACCACATTTTTGGACTAAACTAAACACATGACAACATTCAACATTTAGGTAAGTAACACAAATGTAGTGAGATCTTATTTTGTCGGAAGGTGGAGTTTTTATCGTTCACGCGAGCGGCAAAAGGTGAAATATGCGCAACATCCCATTTTTCATCTAGTTTGTAATTACTCAGTATCTCTTTCATTGGAAAGCCTGGACAGAATCATCTACTAGTCACCGTTGTACTTTGTCTTCAGGTTTCTTTTCAAACATACCAGTAAACTGTTCAGCCATCGTTGTCCTCCTATTTATTGCCACTCAGCATTCAAAGTGACAGTTCTTCAACAATCATTCCAAATAACCTGATGCTCTGCTCATTGTATAAGTAATAATGTTCAAATAAATCTAGTTGGGAGAATTAATCATTCACCTTAAACACAGGTCAGTTTGTGAATTGCTTTCCAACTCTGAGGAACCAGCTATTGCAAAGAAGCCTTCGCTCTACCGGTCAAAATTGATGAATACTGAATATTGAGTACCATTACGTGAAGAATTTGCTAACAAACGTTCAAGTTCTGTTCAGTCCGCTGATGACCGCTCTTCATCTCACTCCTAAATTGTTACAGACCAGTATGTTTACTTATTATGGTATAGGAATTGCATTACGCGTGATATTGTGGTGGATTTCCAGGTCGGAGATGTGAGTATTCCAACTCTCGGCGGAATGCTTCAGCTCAGGGAGAAGGTGCGTTCAAAAGCCCACAACGAGTGGGTCAGGGACGGCGTGGGCGATCGGATGAGTCATTGCTCGACTGGATCGGACCAACAGGCGAGACATAGCAGGCAAAATAGGACAGACAACCAAATCGAAGGCGCGATTATCCCAACACTCAAAGAAATATCTCGACACGGTCGTGGAGAACGGTCAAAGCCCACGGTAGATAAATGGGGGACCACAGGAGCAACCGGACGAGCTATCGCTCAACCAAATCGGACCAACGGACGAAGATTAGCAGGCGGAAACCCCCCGATAGAAAGCGCCAGTCGCACACATAAACCGGGCAGAAGTGGGTACGATGCGTGAGCGGAAACCTGGGAATGTTGTGGACTGGAATTCTGACTCATAAACGCAAGCGAGCGCGTAACATGCTAACTAACGAGTTGGACAATAGGGATTGTGCCTTATTGGACCTCTTTTCGCTACAATATGACTGAGCTCCAAATAAGATGTCACAGTCAATGAGCTACATCCGTACAATTCAAAGTTGAAAGACACGCATTCAACCTCTGGTATTTAGTACGGATTAGCCATTAAGCAGTAAACGGAAGGGGGTGATCATACTACATTTCCGAACAAGTTATACACAGCGACAATTTTGCGCTTATTCGCCTCTGCTCTTTTTACTGATGTTGAGGTATTGAACAAATTTAACTGAAACCGTGTTTTATAGCTCTATGTGGTTCTGCAATAAACTAGCATTCCAAGTTTGTTGTTGACTCCCAGTATCAAAGATAATCGATAAATTTCCTGAATTTTAAGACTGAGAATTACTCTACTGTTTCACGAGAGACAGCTAAATTAGTCACTCAATAAAACACATGAACGGAATTTTCGGATTGAAATGCACGCCAAAATGAACACAAGTCAATTAAATGGAAACAACACGATCACTGTGTGTGAACGAGTATTTTTGCTGCCGGTGGTAATTTCGTATGCAGTAGAGTTTACTCGCGTCACACTGATCTGGTCCGATTAGCAAGGGCCCCTAGTTTGCGTTCTTAGTCAGGGCGTAGGTACGTCTGTCGTTCATCAAAACATCCGACCCTTTGCTTGGAGTTAACCACAAACTTCATGTTTCTGGATGAATTTGTATAATACTGCTAGCCAGAGAGAAAAATGAGTCCAAAATGATTCGGTTACCTCAAAATACGTTTTTGTTATTTCTACGCGGATTTTTAATTGACGTATATAGTTCGCCTCATTTTACCTAACAAAATTACGTGGTGTTTACAGCGGTTGACACTGATAAAAATTAGAAATGAACGGCAACGGCCGTTCGTAGACAAGCCGTTCTGAACAATTCGGAGAATTCATAAGAAGTCTCTGAGGTGATACGTTTAATTAACAACTGTAGGAGGCCAGCTAACAGGGTAATGACTGTGAGGCCTAGGGTGAAAAACGTAATAAATGCAGAAGGAAGGTGCTCAGTGTGTTCACTGGGCCATTTCGAATAAAGACTTCGTAGTAAAAGTTGACGGTCCCGCTGACAGTTTACAGTCAGTACCGTGGTTCGAAGTGGTCCTGCAGTAACAAACAGTGTTTGATGCCGCTCACCGAGACTTGCTGGATACAACGTAAAACCACCTGCAGTAAGTGTCATGGAAGACGACTAATGACAATCCGACCCATCGATAACCAGCTTGCCATCTCAATCTCCTTCAACGTCATATGAGAGAAAACCAACTAAATTCAGTCAACAACTGTCTTCTTTTGGCTTCTCGGAATTTACAGACGCTTGTCACATCCAGTTTTCCAATAAATATAACGATTGCAACAAGGCACACTCACAAAAAAACAAATTCTTCGGCATATATTAAAGTAATGTGTTCCTAACGCGAAAAAGCTTTCTATCTTGAAGCCACTCTGATTCAGAAAAGCAAACCTATGTGGAAAACGTGTTGATAACATCTGAGATGAGTTGAGCCGTCACACCAAAATTGACACGAACCTCTCAAACTGTGCAGGTGCTGCAAAACGATGAAAATTAACAATCTGGAACTGCGAGGTTTTGAACATTACCACATCTCATAATCCAGACTTGACACACATTTGCAAACACCACCCATTTGTCTCAACGCGAATGATCCTCTCATTGGGATGCTCAGTTGCAGATAGCAAATTTATTGATCGACGACCTAGAATATGCAACCTAATGTATTTGAAATGATCACACCAAAAACCGTCGTGTTTGTCATGCTGACTAGTAACAGACTGGCATGTTATTGACCCACTATCAGTTTCAGATCAGGCTTGGAACCAGGCAAGCCACAAGCAAACGCGTCAAACCCTCGGATTGGCAGTCGCTGTCACCTTATCAATAGTCCAGTCGTGATATTTTTGGACATAATTGCTAGTTTCAGTTTGATTACTCGTAACGTCCTCCGGAACTGCCTTCGTCGCTAGAGAGTTCCGGGGGAAATAGGTGAATCTGTTGTGACCACTATACCCACTCTGCAAACGGAGTGGGAATTTATGGACAGCTGTCTCGGGCGTTCATCACTTTCAGTGTTGTTCGTCAATGGGTGTATGATCTCCCCCTTCCTGTTCAGTATTATCATGGACAACATCCTGCAATGTACGATTGAAGAATCCAGTGAGTTTGGTGTTCCGTCTCCTTCAAGCACTAGGCCAACCGACATGAGGTGTGCAGATGACAATGTTTCACTTAGCCCCTCTGCCGAATACGTGCAGACTATCTTAGACAAGGTGAGTGACATGACTGATTTGTATGGAATGTGCATCGCATCTTCAGAATGCAAAGTGCTTCTTCAACACTGGAGCATTCCAACTCTCACGTTCTTTATTGCAGGCAATCCATCTGAGACTGCGGACGCCTTCACATATTTGAATGGCACCATCTCGTCAGCTAATGAAATCTCATCGAGGATAGCAAAAGCACGAGTTACATTTACCAACCAGCCTCATCCGCGGCATCGAAGAGATATTAATTTGTCACAGAAAGGAAGGATATAGAATGCTTGTCTGCGTGTTCTGTTTTGCTGTATGGTTCGGAAGCGTGATCTGTTCGTGATGAAGGTATTAACCGATTTGCTGTATTCGACCATCGTTGGTCTCAGCAACTAGCCCACATTATGTGGAATGCTCACGTGAGCAGTATGGCCGTTCGCTGTTGCGTATTCCAGAACGCTGGTGATGCGCGATCAATTGGTCGACTACTCACGTTCCACAGCCCGCGATGGTTTGGTCACGTGCTCTGCACGCCATCACGTTTACATATATGGGTTATTGTGATGAGGATGAGCGATCGTCCCATGCTTCTCACACCACCACTATTCAGTGATGGGGCGACAGCATAGATTTTGTCGTCAAAGTAGTCGCAGGAAAAACAGGGGAAAAAACATCACACCAACACGACAGTGCAGTATGCCATGGGATAGTTCTGGCTACGCAAATGAGCTGAGTATTAACGTCTATGGCAACCGGGGCCTTCTGGGACGATTGCCATATACAGATGAGTGTTTTTGTTTCATGTCCTCTTTGAACACCTAACCTGCGTTAGTTTCCCAAATAAACAACCTTTGCTCCATCCGTGTTCTTGGCTTACAACAATCGTGTACTGAGATCAACAGCAGATTGGTGAAACGGTGTGGTGGTCAAGCAACAACGTGACCAGAAAATGTAAAGTTCTTGACTGTTTCACCGACCAAAGTGGATAGATGTTGCCTGAATGACGTTAATCTGCGTAGTCGCAAAAATCACTGTTCTGTGGCTCTATCCGAAATGTCAGTGTACTGCATTCAATTGCCTATCGGTATCAATAACATTTTTAGCTATTCCACTTTACCTCTCACACGTGCGTTTTTGTTTTTCAACAAAGTTTCTTCATTCTGGATATTCCACGTCACTGCTGGAGTCAGTCATAACCCGAACCACAGCAACTTCTAGTCAGGTTCATAACTGTCATAGTGATGACGATAACGAGTAATCCGATCAGTGATCAATCACGAGAGGTCTAACATATGGTATTACTCAAGAAAAACTCATCCAACAATGAAACATCCCGTCCACCAACCGCTCTCACTAAGTGAGAAAATATCTGTACTCAATTTTTATTTGAAGGGAGGAATTCCAAGAACCCATATATCTATCCGAATATCTGGCCATAAATATCGCACTACAGACGTGTCCAAACAATATCAGATGTGTAGTTCAGTGATCATATGACGGACAAATAACTCCAGTTTAACCGTTCATGTGCAACTTTCATATCTCACTGTGGCAGGTCTAAATTTGATCCACACCGTCCGTAGAACCTGACATTTGAGCATGATCCAAAAATGTTGCCCTCCGGGTCAAACCAACTCAACTGATTCCCGTAGATTTGGCTCGGGCCTGTTGGGTTCCTCACCACCACTCACCACACATCAACTGACCGGTAAGGGACATAGGAGTGGTGTACTTCAGTGCTGATCACTTGAACTGTGTACGAAGCGTTGATGGTTGCATCGGTTCGACTGCACAATATATCATGACTCTGCATAACAGACGATGATTCTTCTGGTTAACAAAGGAGTGATGCTCCAGTTTGTCTTGATAAACATAGAGTAGGTATCGTGCAAACATGGATCCAAACATAACAACCGTGTTCACCAGAGATTCACTTCATTACGTCGACCGAATGAACCAATATCAGGAAATGATCAACAAGTTTGGAGGCGGTATTACTGATGGACTCAGTACAGGGATAGTATTGTACGATGGTCGTCTAACTGTCAAAGTCTCCAGAGATGGTTACTGAATAGTATGCTTTCTTCTGAGATGTCAGCAGATATAGTATATATTTTGAAAACAGCCACACAGAATACGCATTAATGAAGTTGAGGACAGTTGAGGACTGCCTTAAAAACGTTATTCTTATGCGTAGGTATAACATTCGGTTCGAATTTGATGGATATGTTTGCAAGCAGATTGACGGGGTAGCAATGGGTAGCCCGTTGGATCCAACATTGGCTGATATTTTTCCTGGAATGGTCGAGAATGAAATATCGGTTCATACTGACCATTTTTTGCTTTATAAACGACATGTCGATGAAATTCTAATATAATAAGGTAGGTAGAATTGTCACTACTGTATGATTGGTTCGTTCGACTAGACCGTTAATCTGAGAGTGATCAGTTGTTCCGGGTTTTGTGTATATGCAGCATACGGCATACTTCCTCTAGGAGGCGATTTTCAAACGCAGCGCCTTGATCAGAATGCAGCTGAATAGGTGTACTGAAACAAGCGACCCATTCTTTAAGGAACAACGATGCTATGGTAGAAGATTCTTGGTTGGGCATCGGACAGTTTTGTGTGCACAGAAGGCGCTGGCGCAATTAATCTCCTTGCTCTGGAATTGATTGAACTAACTGCAGTCAGAACTATGTAGTTGGTTCGTTCAATTGTTGTTGCTATACGCAGTTTGGCGACCGAGGAGAGTAAATCGAAATGTTGACTTCTCGCAATATATGTCCTCACTTTGTTTTGATTGAATGGATTAGGAGAACTCAATGTTTTAAATTCTAATATTTACTGATATTGATCATTCAATAACTCTTTTACATCAATTTAGTTCCACTCATCGAAATCTCCGTGTCGCCCATGAACAAGAGTTAGATAAATCACTATCATTCTTAGATGTCCTTTTATCTGGACGCTTAGACAGTACACTTAGTAGGTATGTTTATCGAAAAGCCACATGAAGTGGGCAGTACCTACAATTCTCTTCATTTGCGCCTGTGGCTTACAAACGTAGTTTGGTGCGAACTATTTTTCACCGAGCAGGGAAATTGTACCCGGCCGACCGCCTAAGGTCTGACGAGAAGCCCTTGAAGAGTGTTCTGCTTACTAATTGATATCTTGCCAAATTTATTGAAATTCATTGCAAGGAACGAGTGGCTACCCCCGCCCAGAATCAACACCGAAGAAGCAGGATTTTATCACCCTTCTTTACACAGGTGACCATAATATTACCGAAGTAAGTGGAACGTTGGAATCTTTCATTGATCCCACATACCGAGTAGCGGAATTGCGTTTGTTGTTTTCTATCGGCAGGATGAGTCTCCACTGCCCTGATCGTTCTTTACCGGGAAACTCTGCTTCTCATGTTACCTACCAGTTCACTTGCAGATGCGGTGACATACATTAGCAAAGCGGACCGAAGCTTACGACGAAGGAAGGCAGAGCACTTCCCCAAGTGGCTGGTGCAAACGACGACTCAACGCGGGTCAGTATACCAACACCAGAACAGAAATCCGGCGTCTTCGATCACGAAACACCTAATAGCAACAGGTCATGTGGTCGACCACATCATTTCGTTCATGGTTCTAATGCGCAATTGCAACCCTAGGCTATTGGCGTTTTTCGAGGCACTGTTGATCGAGCGCCACACGCCGGCCTCCTGTTGGCAAAATGTGTTGAAGTAATCATTTTCGTTACCGTGACAGGGAAACTTGATTGTACCCGTGTGATGTTTGTTCATTTCATTGTTTCATTCATACGCACTTAACCTATACAACCGAGTGATTTATTTGATTGACTAGTGAGAATAAACGAAATGCTTGCATTCTGCAATGTACGTCTTCTTAACGTCTTGATGAACTGGATAAAGGAAATTCAATGTTTCAAGGTTTGCGGAACGTAACGTCGTTACTTGCTATGGTCGAACACCATACGGTTAAAATTCCCTCTTCCCTATGAAGAGTGAAACATTCGCTTTACCACGATACGTATCTCGTTGACAGGAGAAATACGCCAGGTCATTAGACACAGCAAACACGTTTAAGTCGTTTCAGTGATGCAAGACGTGTTCACTGCTCAACGTGAAGTTTCATTAGGAACGTAATCGAAGGCACGAAGAAAAATGAGCTTAAAAGCATAACATAGACAATGATAGTTCCGAGCTCCAGGTATAGGTTCGTAGATCAACTCGTGAAGCATATGACTCGTAGAAGCAGCCGGTTGATGGTTCCACCTTGAATTCAGCTGATACCAAGTATTTCATGGTCAGGTCTCCTGAAAATCGACCGATTTGGTCTACTGCTTATCACTGCGACAGAAGGTAGTTGTTCAACTTTCTGTCGGAAGAAAACTTGATTGCAAATATATCTGTCAGCAGATTCCAAACCTATATCGTAGTTTATGTATTTCCAGGTCTGATGACGATCTATGCACCAGCCCTTCCAAGTGCCTACACGAAACCCAACAACTGCTCACCTATGAGAGGTCTGTCATTCAAACGATGTATGACAGTATGCGGGGTGCGCCAAGATATAAAACGTATACATGGTTATTCGGATTTGCATCGCCACGGTCGTGGACAACTGGTTTGATCAATGTTAGCTTACTCAGATAGTGCTGCATCAACTTCTAGGGGAATGACGAAAATGTGGTCACATTCGGATGATGATATGGCACTGCGAATTTTGGATTCAAATTCGGACTGAGATTCAAACATAACCATACAATCTACGTCAAACCAAAACAGCTCAAGTAAAACAAACGTCATCACGACTAAAGTTCCCGAAACGG
>LUCH01009079.1:0-16008 GCA_013368495.1 Paragonimus heterotremus | reverse complement strand
CACTACTGCTGCACCATCTACCGAACTACGCATGTTGCTTTAAGTACCTCCACCTTGAAGTCCGCCTCCCAAGCGAACTTGGCGGTTGACGCTGGACAGCCAATCCGCGAGTGTCTCAACACTGAGGCTGAAACAGCGCCTTCGGAAAATCCATCAACAACCATTGCCCATTATACTTTATGTACTACTGAGTGCTGTTCGCCTCTGCAAGTCAATTCGGCGGCTTTGGATACAGGAATTCTGCCAGTCAATCTCATTAAAACGGTATGGTTTTAATGTAGTGACCTGGAGATAACCCCCGTCTACCTGCTGTACGATGTGTAAAATTCCTCCCCAAATTACAGTTCACATTGTACATAGGATCGTAAGGATCTGTGTCTGCCGTCTGCTTGGTGCGTGCTATCGCGTTTGGTTGTTTACATGCTTGTCGGCCTATGCGTGCCAATGGCGCCATATAAACACTTCCGGCTTGCTCGCACTCTCGACGGTCGGATCCTTAACCTCCCTAGCTGCCTTCGCTAATTGAGACCTATTGTAATTATCGTACAACATACGTCCGGTCTATCTGTCTGTAATCTCATTTCGCGTCTGGTATTCGTTGTGTATACCTGGGAAAGCGTTCATTTAGTTCACGTACGCACCAAATTAAGCTACTAGGCGGAAACCAAAAAGAAACGCACATAAGGACACTGCTACCATCAGCAGGCTAAGGTATAACTCCTAACTCTCCCCAGCACACCCATTTATCGCAGCCATTTCCCTCAAATAACAAAACGCAAGAAGGGAACACTTCATGTCACAGTATCTTCCCCCAAATCTCACTGCACAGCCTCGTTGTATAACGCTCCAGAGGACGAGAATCAGTCACTTCTGCTCAGAGAACAAGGTGACCTTACCCATTTTCAAAACGCTTGCAAAGCATTTCAATTTCGACTAAGTGGTAAACGCGCGCTTTGTAGAGTACGTAAAACCAATCAAGATGGACAGTCTCGCTCTATTTACATCCCTGTCGATAACCTGCAGGATGTTTAAAATATGCTTTTGATATCCTCGTCCTCAGTCATTTCCTGGAGGTCCTGTGAGAGTCGGGCTTGCCTTCCCGTGAGCCACTAGAGAGGCGCGAAGACTGGTCAGCCACAACTTTGATGCGCGCCTGCAGCTCAATACTCCACGATATACCCGAGTTGCATACTATCAACATCCTGGTAGAGCGTAAAAACGATAGTAACCAACGGAAGTTTGTGCGTAGCAAGCTTTTTCTCAATGCGGAAGACTGCAGACTGGACGACTAACGAGACCTACACATCTGACTTCTATCCAAGCGCTCAAACTAATGGTGATCACGCTACTGAGGAAAGAAATGCTATCAACGTTTCTTTAGGCGTGAAGGATGAAGTGAGACGCTCTGACATATAACATGAGAATACACCAAGACCCTCCTGGGGCGCAACGCCTTAAGAACCAACCAAATGCACCTGTTAAGGCTGCTCAAGTCCAGGTCGACAGATTGTCGCCTAGTCAGCTTCCTTTAACTAACTTCTTGCTTTTAAAAGCTTGCAGACGCCGGATCCACAGGGGTTAGGCCAACCCTGATGATAGCCACTTCGACTGACTCTCCCAGCTTGCAGACTGTCACTCATGTATATATCTTCAGTTGCTGGCGTATGTACACTAATGCATCATCCCTGAGAAACAAGCTGTCAGAACCAAGGGGACTCGTTGGATAAAAAATCCAAGATTATCAGCATCACTCAGATGTGGTTAATTCCCCAAGTTTCCAATGAGCAAGTCGAAATCCCATGTTATTACGTCATACGCACCGGTAGTGTTAGCGATGGAAAAGGAGCACTGGCGATCTACGTTTTGACTGATGTCAGGGCCTCATCGAGTCTCTCTGGATACACGTAGCCATATCTCGCCCAGTTAGTCGGACCATTGGCGCAGTGTGTAAACCACTTTTGATGTCAACAGAATGCCCCCAGGTTCTATACTTAGCTTTTCACTGGGCAGCTGCATTCATAAACATTCAGGTGTTAACAGCCGGGGATTTCAGCCTTCCAAATATTAGCCTTGTCAATGTGTTGGCTTCCGGTACACAGATTGTGAAGTTCTACAACCTCACGTTAGAGCTCAACGTAACGGAACATGCGCAACAATGTACTCGCTACAGTGATGGGGACACGACCCATCTAGTTTGGACTCACTGCTCATCACTAAGTCACATATGGTGGACACTTTTAATTAATGCTCTTCTGGACGCTATCGGTCACACAATCATCTGTTTCAGGCTGGTCCGCGACGTCTTGATTAATCTGTTGCCTAAACCGACTCGTCGGAACCTTCGCCTAGCCAACTCCCAATTAGCCCGAAAATGTTTAACATTTGCTGCCCCAGAAGAACACTGACAGACTAAATGAAGCGATAATGGAAGTCGTGCCATTCTTCCCCCCAGGGAGTAAAAGGAAGTCCGAACTCGAACCTTATATGGGGCGCCTAATACAAACGAAGAAATCTCTGTGGAATGACTTTCTGTTACTTGGTACTGAGGCCGCATATACAGCTCACAAAAACGCCCGAAATCGGTGCATAACAGCGGTAAGAGCAGATCGTCGTGATCGTCAGCTCGATCTCGCAGAAGCCATTGTTAACTGTCCCAAACGGTTTTATGGATACCTTATGTCTTATGAATTCTCGATCAGCCGTATCATCACCAATGAGTCTATCTGATTTGTTAGCTAGCAGTCTAAAATCCACCGAGATACTCCGCTCCCACTACGTAGCCGCCGCTAGTGACCAGGACAGTGTGGAGCAACCAGTAGATCTGAGTCAAGCTACGGCATTAGAAATCTTTCCTGATTTCTCGGAGCCTAATGCTAGAGCCAGGTTTTCCAGACTGAAGTCTGAGGAGTCACGACGCCTCGATAGCCTACCGCCTATCCTGTTTAAAGAATGCACTGAGGCGCCAGCTACTCTGTTTTCTGCACTGTTTGGACACTCATCTATCTCACGTACCATTCCCAATCCTTGGGAGCACAGTGTCATCTCGGTTGTCTACAAAGGCGGTTACAAGTGTACGACTTCAACCCACTAAACTTCTAACAAAAGATGAGCACAGATTCCGACAAGGTTATTCATGTACCGCTAATTTGTTGGTGGCAACAGACTCATGGATCACGACTGCAGAAGAGCGCCACCTGGTAAATGTTGCTTTCTTAGACTTTCCAAGGCCTTTTGAAAGGTAAATCGTTGTAACCTGCTCAATAAGCTACCAGCTACGGGCCTTGATATCCAGCTGTGCAAATGGATCCAATACTACTTGTCGGGAAGAACGTATTCTGTGAGGGTCAACGGCGGACTGCCTGCCGCGTTTGAGGCTCCTACGGGCGTTTCGTAAAGACCTATACTGAGCCCTGTGCTGCTTCTGTCATTTGTGGACGACTTACCAACTGTTAGCTCATGTTTGCAGACGATACTAAGGTGTGGTGTACACTGCGCTCTCTGGAAGACTATTCTTGTGCGGCCAGATCTCGACGCAGTGCATATATGGTTGGTGGACAACAGTTTTTCATTCAAGCCTAACATATACGGCACGAGAGTATCAAAATCTACCGGGTTGATGAGGAACCGCCCACTGTTGTTCTCAAGGATAAAGACCTTGGGGCTTTGCTTCCAACAAACCTCTGTCTTAGCGCCAGTATGCTGGCACTGACAAACAAAACTAACAGCAAGTTGACATCGCTTAATAGACTGCTAGGGAAATTTCCAGTAGAATATTTTTTTTGCGTATTTTTGGTATTCTAGTAAGACCCCTGTTGGAAGTAAACATACAGAGGTTTGCTCTATATATGAAAAAAAAAAGACGGCCATCCTTGATTCTGTGCAACGACCTGCAGCGACGAGTTGTAAGTTTTTACTCGTACTCTTATACCGATCGGCTGGAGCTCCCGAGCCGCCTCTTTTTGGCTTACAGATGGCTGCGGGTAGACCTCATTATCATCTGTGAAATCCTGGCCAGAAAAGGATGACCCAAATCGAAATCCCCTCCAGGTGGCGGAGACCACCAACATGATAGGACAAGTTAAGGTTAGACATAACACGTATTTGCCTACTTTGCAGGCAACATAGTTTTGCTAACCATGTTCGCCTGTCTCGCAATGTCCTTCTGGCTGAAGTCGTGGGATCTACTTACTAAGATGGCCACTGCGGACGATACGCTCTCTTTAGAACACTCAGCCATTACGGCATATGCATGTGGGTGTATGGTATTGTCAGTATGTGTGCATGTGTTGTTGATCTAATCGTCCTTGTACACTTGCTTTTTACTTGACCCCGCCCCATCAAGTCCTGTTACTTTACACTAACTACCATCCGTCGATATTACACTCGATCTCGATAGCTTATTATTATTATTAACGCCTATTTCCCCCTATTCCAATTACTGTCGCTATCACTGTTATCCCAATTCCATCGGGAATGGATGTACACATTACTCGGTCACACAATAACATGGTGCTTCCCGCCTACGGTGATCACATGCTGACTGTCATATTCAGTACGTGCCAATATAACACGTTCATCTTTTCAGTGGTTCATGCGACTAAAGAAAGCCTGTAGCTACCCAGCATTTGCTCAGAAACTGAAATTGCCAGAGGATCGGGAACTACTTTAAAACACAGACTCATATCGAAACGCCTTGAGTCGCAGTATCCTCACTTTCTGCCCCGCAAGAGACCAATGTATTAGTGAAATAAGGAAATAGCCGATCGACTGAAATCTGTCACCAAACACCAGCGTTATCTTTCATCAAATGGGATATTTGAGAATTACTGGAATCTGTAATTAATTAGGAGAAACGCAATGAATGTTAACCGGACAAAATACAGGAATGTCTCTGTTAACTGTTCTCCTGATCCATTTATACAATGCACCGCTGCAGCTCAATCAGCTTGAAGAGCACTGTTGGAAGGCGAAAATATTAATCCCACTTTACTGTACGTCCGCATCTGGATTATTGTACACGGGCTTGGACATTTTGTTTGAAGTGTTCAGCAACTTACGACTCACTGGGCTTAGAGATTGTGAGACATGACATGAACTGAACTCCCAGTCAGTCAAGGTTTGAACCAAAATCGCCCAGTCGGCACCACGAGGAAGTGGTTCGGCGCGCCGACCTGAAACATGAGTTGTCCAGATAGACTAATCCTTTTGGATTGCCTTCAGTACAGTACTGGCGTAAGAGAGGAAATCTCGTCGATGTGCATGAAATGACAAAAGGTTGGTGTTTCCATGGGGCAGTTGATAAACTGGAAAGAAGGCAGAGGCCTGAGGAAACGGGAATTTACTTATGGGGGTCGACAGCAGAACGGAGTTGAGAGTGAGTTCAATCCGAGTTGTAAATAGATAGAGCAGGTTGCTGAAAGAGGGAAGGTTTTTGACAGCTGTAGGTAGCTTAAGAGGTCAGCTCTCTTCAATCATTCTAGAAAGACGGGAGATCTGTGACTTAGTGTATTTTCATATTTTTCCTCCATATCTGTCAGCCTTAATCCATATTTAGCATTGTTACACCTGTAATTACCACCCACGTTAAGTATTGTTTTTGTTGCTATTATTCGCCCTCCTTTTGTGTAATTGCTATCATTGTTGGTGAACTTGGAAGTTATTTATGGTAATTTGAAAGGATTTCATTTGTTCACCGTTCGCCGAAACGGTTCCAGCTGAACGAGATCTCATATCGAGAATACCTCAGTTGAAGACAAAAGTCATATTTCGAATGTTGTTTGGGTTCCCACGTTTCCCGGCAGATTAACTAGTAATTCCTTATCCGAAGCCAATCAGATAACTTCATCTCGCCAAGCTGCTAGTCACTTGCAGTGTCTCAGAACAAAGGGAGAACGCCTCAAAATATTGGAGTAAATCCACCTCTCTGCCTTACCGGTAACACCTCCCTCTAATAAACGTTTTGTCATGCGATACTTTATTCCTAAGAAGCACTACCATATATGCTTGCTGGCAACACATTTGACTGTGTTTTTCTGTTGATCTATTCCATCAAGATGTTCATGAGCCACACTACTTGCTTCATAAGTGTGTTGATTATCACTGTCCTAACTGACATTAAACTACATCTCATAACGTAAGGTGACAGAGGGATGTCTAGTAAATTACGTCCACAATGAGACCGGATCATCTTAGTAAAATTAAGTATTTACTCATCGTGAGACACCTTCATAGAGCAGACCACCAAGGGGAGCAACGTGGGGGGAGGCTTAAACCAACCGTAGGTGCTTGCTATTTCGATAACCTCCATAAATTATTGATGTATACCAAACTATTACACCGAGTCATGTTGGTTAAGGACTTGACAGTTGCGGAATGTTTAGACTGTATGCGCAGTTGGACAGAAGAGTGAACAACGTCATCGGCATGAACTTGCCCGAAGTGGACTGTTTTTCTGTTCTGTACCAGTGACCAGTCAGTCCAAATTTGGTGAGGAGTGGAATAAATGAATGAAAGTAACGTGTAGAATAAAGTAAGAAAGTGATAACGAACTTCTTCATTCTGACCGGCCGAGTGGATGCGTAACACGTTAAGTCGACTGCATTGTTGGCTTATGATTGTACATGAGTATGATTAAACAATTACGCTTTCCTGAGAGGGCATTTAGGGCGATGATGACTTGTACACGTACGAGACGTACAGCATAGTTCAAAAACCTTGTTCTATCATTCCATAAGACCCAACCATTCTCTATATTTGTCAGCCCATCCATGTGTATCTTAGCCGTTGGACCCCGTTCCTCATTAAAACTTAGAAGAACCCCCTAAACATCGTGACGCGAACTTGACGTCGATACATCTTAAACTGGAAAAGGTACGGACTCTCAATGTGCGACCAACGTTGGCCCCGCCAGTTAGCCTGTTTCATATGGGCTGACTGTGTGAGCAACGTGACGCGTTTAAGGAATGTGCAAGTTTGCGACCGTTAACCGATATAATGAGAGTGCTGGTTGGGTCGTGTACACCGTATGTCGACTGAGCGTCTGCCGTATCCTTCATTGTTCAGTGATTCTACTGATGGTAGAAGGGAACTGCAAGTCAGCCGGGCGACAAAGTGGTCGCGGACTATGGAAGCCTTGACCGTCCCGCTGAGCAAGGTTGGTTGGTGCTGTCTACCTGGTTCGGAAGTTTGCGGTCCTTCACACTAACTGCTGGAAACCTTCTGACCTGTAAGTGTGCGCAGTCACTAGCTAGCTTGTATGAACGGGGTTGTTGGTTCTTTCTCTCGTAATGCTCTTCATTTGTTTCAGTCAATAATTATACACCTATACACAACATCTACATCTCAACTATTCTCGTAGAAAGCATCTCATTCCTAAAAATGTGGGAGAATTGCCAGATAATAATCCAGTGCAGCTTGGGGTTTGAAGAACTTTATGCTTCCAATACTGTGCACTGCTGCTGCGCGGACGTTTTTGGAACGTTCGCCAGTGTTTGAACAAAGTTTACACCGTTCAAAGCCCCAGCTTAACGCTTTTAATGTGCGTATTCTGATTTTCCACTGTTTCATAGTTGTCAAACAGAAGGACGTCATTTAGTAAATGAGGCGCTGAACCAGATTTACATTCAAGTCATGCTGTACTGAAATATGAAAGGGTCTCACAAATGACAGACTTTGTAGCTTGCAGTAAATTATTAAACGTTCAAGCTGTATTACGCGTCTACTGGCAAACGCTTTTTTGAAATGCATTGAAACCTGTCAGTTAACAGCATTTGGTATACGGAAGCGGAGGAATTGGAGGTAGGCTGCAAAAAACTTCGCAATTGACCCGCTGTTACGCCACTGAATGATAAACGGTAGTGAAGAATCAAGCGTCAAACATGCAATACAACATTTTGTGTATACCGTTTATGATTATATTGTGTCTGCCTATAGTTTAATCGGATGCGAACGCATAAGAAAAATTGCAGCAGCACCGGTTTTATAAATCAGCATAACATAACACATTATAAAACCAACCTATTGTTACTGATGCATTACGTTAGTTGGCTTAGTACTACTGAATTTGGGACAGAGCTCAAGTGAATCCTTGATGACAGCAACCAAAAGCCTCGAAAAATCCACTCGTGTTAGCAGCCAGTAGCGCATTTTTATTTTAAGCAACTCAACGTTCAGTATTATGGTCCAGTTTAGTCAGCGTCTTACGTAAATTACCCAACTCAAGATTTGCATTATAATACCGAACTTACCACTTACACACAACTCCATTTCTTGTGCACCTTTAAAGGGTTTCATCATATTGTGCACTTGCCTTTCTTCAGGTACAACCGAGTGTTCATGCTCAGACCACTCGTTTGAAAGTTGTACAAGTGCTGTAGATTGGCCTTTTCAGCCTGATAACCATCAGCGTGATAGTGAACCAACTACAACGCCTTGCGGCCGTAATTTGCAAAGCTCGAGTGCACCTTTATGTAAACTCCATAAAACTATTACTGTTTGGCAAGTTCGATTCGATTTGTTTAGGTGTATGCGGACAACCTACTGGTAGGTGAGTCCCCTGGACTTTGTTGCACCTGTTCCAATGTGAGGACTGTCGATAAAGAGGTTGGTGTACTTTTCTCGTTGAAACTCTTATATATTCATCAGGTTTTATGCGCATTCTGTAGTGTGTTCTCACCGTTCACCACCGTAGTGGCTCAGTGTGCTGAAGGGGCTTGATACTAGAGACTATCTAAACACTGTTCCCTATGACGAAGCGGTTGTTCACATATGAGACGTCCATCCTACTAATGTCGTTTGTACTTCCCTTACTGTTATCTAATTTTCGGTATTTCTTTGCATGACCACGAACGGAATGTCATTTTCGACTCACTTTATTCATGTCTCCTTATTTTGCAGGATTGTTTCTGATACTTCTAATTCGGACTTACGCTATCTGTTTCTCCGCGTTGCACACACTCGGTTCACAGACAGCGAGTAACTGATACCAGAAAGTCCGGTTTGTATAGTGTACTGAGGCTACGAATAACACGAGCTCTCTGCGGTTGAATTTCACGACTTCATTGCATATCGAATGTTACTATTTGCTTCGTATCAACATCCACTTCTAAAACTATTGTGTTCGTCTTTTATGAGGTAGGTTTTTGAAATTGTTTGTTTACCTTTATAGGTTGTATTTCCGTTCATATACGATTCCACAACTACGATGTATCTTGGGCTTAGAAACTAGTTGTGATGATACTGGAGTTGCCGTCATCAGTGTCGATGGAAAAGTTTTAAATGAGAAGGTAGCTTCTCAAACAAATCTCAGCGTGATGTGGGCTATTTTTTGAATTCTTATTTTCTGCATTTGTTTTAGGCTAGGCGGTGTTTTGCCTACCGTCGCCCGGGGCTTACATGAACAGGAAATCAGATCAACCACTAATTCTGTATTATTTGATGCAGGCATTTCGTGGAAGGTTCGGTCGTATGTTTTTTAAAACGTATAGGATATTGGGAGTGTCGCCGTCACTGTGAAGCCGGGCATGCCTTTGTCTCTTAAGGTTGGTGTAGCGTATGCTAAAGAATTGGCCGCACTGCACAAGTGAGTGACACCATTCTCAGCATTGCATTTTATAGAATCCCTTTAATACCTGTCCATCATATGGAGGCCCATGCACTAGTGGCAACATTGACTGATCCAGAGTGAGTATTGTATATCTAGATTGTTTCGTCGCCAGTTTATATGTTAATCGATAATGTTGTTTTTGGATGACAAAATTATTTTCTCCACACAATTGCTCTATCTGTAACGGTTCTTATTTCGTTTTTTAATGACCTATCTATTGTGAGATACTGTACTTTCCTCGGCATGAAACCTTCCTGATTACACAAAATTGTTTCCTCATTAGAGATATTCTTTTGTATGGGGGAATTTTTTTTGTAACCCGATCGATATGCGTGATAAGGTGAGTAGGACAACTTTGCTTTGCAAGAACCTCCAAAATAATTGTGTTGATGATTAATACTGGGCTTCAGTCGGCCTTCTGCCCTACTCAGAGGTGGTCTTGGAGCTCAAGTTGTTGAAGTGTACCAATGCTCTAGGCCCTGATCTCTCGTCTTCCTTTTTCAAATATAGTGGTGAAAGGACAATACTAGAACTGATAGCACCCTTGGGATGTTTGTAAAACTATAAAGGTGCCTATTAACAGCCATCCTTTCTCAAATAGAGGGTCAAAATATACATGGTAACCTCAGATGTATCCGTTTCGTCTTCATCAAGCACTGGTTATTCACTAATCTCATCACCATCTTCAGCTCCGAGTCGTATTCTCTCGGGCTGCTGCTGTTCCTGACAGTTGTCCACGAAATAACAGAGTAACAACTGAGTACGGATGTTGCGTTGACTAACTAAATCTAGGGAACATTGGGGTCGTGGATCCTGGCCCGATCGTAGTCGTATTGTTCTTTGTCCACCCTGCGGCTTGTTTTGGAGCTCTGGCACATTTGTAGGCAACCAACGATCGTGGTTATTTTATACCTAGTGGCTGCCTCTTATTACGCTGTTCGTAGTTTCATCTAGATTTGTCTTTCCAAGGGTGTATCAATGAACTATGCGAATCTACTTGGACCGTTGTATGCTCCCCTCGCATTTACACTGATAGCTTATGAGCAACTGTCCCGTTACTTCATCTCTACAAGTGGTTTCTGATCTCCCCTTTAGTCTAATTTCTTAATGGACATTTTAGATGGCCCACTCGGTGGGTCCACTTACTTTGGCGTGAAGTTTCTTCTTGGTGCAAAACTGACCGGCATATGATGTTCCGGTGACACTGTTTTACTTAGCTCCCATATTGCTTGACGTCTGTGAGGCGAAATCCTTTTATGTCAGATTACCTGCAAGTATTGATCATCTGTTTTTTACTCACTCGGTCTGTTCATTGGCATGTAGTATTATGTTCATGCTCGTACCGAGTAGAATTTTGTTTGCAGCTATATCCACCTGAGTGCGATAGTTGAGGATAGCGCGTTGATACTAATGTGGACTGCCAAGCGAAATGGAGCTTCGGGATGTACTGCTATATGGGAGCAAACGCCTTGATGTGTGGAGGCTGAAAACCCAAATGACTACCACACCTAGTCATGCGTGAGTTGTCATTCACTCACGCTCGCCATGCGACCTTTAGGCTCTCTTTTCCAAACACGGGCTGGTCAGTTGCATGTGTATGTTTGTCAGGACGAGGGGATTATTCAAGATGTAAAATCAAGTTACTGTTTGTTTCACCAACTACAGGTTTCTGCCATTAATTGACCTCATCGTGTTATAATTCATACAAATTCTTGATTAAAACAAGCAGGCTATAGGCTTTGTGACTTTGGTGGATCATTTCTTCACTATTAATTCGTGTGATCGTTTTCCTTTTGGATAAAAAGGTTGCGATTTCCATACTTGGTCCTGTTGCTCAGTGGAGGTCACGGGCTTTTGGCCCTCGCCAGAGGATTGGAAGATTTCCTACTCTTGGGTACTGCTTTGGATGCTTCACCTGGTGACGTGCTTGATAAAGTATGTTTTTATTCTGTTTGATATTATTGTGTCTTCTGAACCGTTTTTTCATATTTTCCCGCGTACATGCAATGGAGGATTCACACTGCCCCGTTCACTGTACTACTTACAGGTTTAGAAATCAAAGATTCCAATAAGGGTCTGTAAAGCAAATTCATCTTCGGCTATTCCTCACTGCATTGTTTGTTTTTTATTTGACAGCGCGATTCGTAATTCTCATGTTAGCTGTAGAGTGTCATGGCTCTATGGGTTTATGTTGCACAAATTCACTAATAGCCTGCCTTTCTGAGCGTTGCAACATCGGATTGATTTTGTTCCTTCCCTTGTAATTACAGATAGGTTGCGTAAGATCTGTCCATCTGCCTGAGCAGCGTAATGTCATCAGCTTGTAAGGTTGCACACGAGGAATCTGTGGAGATTGCTAAGGCATTGAGCACGTTCACGAACCCCCATGACATAAGACACTAGAAGGTCTACATTGTACTGTGCTTACGTTCTTGCTTGGTGGCTCGGAAACCAGACCCATCTGCACGGAAGATTGATTCATATTTCTGGTTTTCTACTACGCTTATCTCTACCGATTAGTTCATAACAAGTGGGCTGGTTATGTGAGTAACGATGTGTATTCCGGACAGCCATAATTCCGCAGCTGATAATTTAGACGTTAAACATGAAGTATGTTTTACTCACTAGTACTCTGTATACCGATGCAACTTCTACTATGTCCACGAAACGTTCACTTCAGTCGCTGACTATTAGAAGAAACCAAGAAGTTTTCAGGCTGTGGCGTGTGCGTTAGCTGCACAAAACGTGATAACTTAGTTGAACAAGGTCGTTGGGCACAACTTGCTGAGCTAAGTACAGCATGACCACCCGTTTTGCTAGTTGGAAATATTTTCAGGCATGATGTGTTGCAGTCCATGACATGCATGCATCCGTACAGTGTTCCATTATTCTTTGTTAACGTTTATTTCTTCTATTCGTGCTTTTCTCCAGTATTTATTCATCTGTTTCGGAGGTAATTGTTTGAATTGACGACATTTCAGCCGAAAAATATGCAGAATCGTTGTGGTCACTCTAATCGATTCTATTTGTTCTCCTTTCAAACTAATCGGTTAAATTGATCGTTATTCACACGGGGCTGTAGTTAAGCATTTGGTTATGAATGTTCGGCCATGTCTGTTATCAGGCTTGTATCACTGTGGTTAACACGTTCGTCTCACAGTCACCGAGGGTTAGATGAGAAGGTGATCCACTGCTGAATTCTATTATGGGCGAAACTCGGGTCTATTGCTTCCTTCCGAAGTGGACAAATCCAAATACGCATCTAAATGCGACGGATACGATCGCATGTGGATGTAGTTCATTTGGTGGAAGACTGAATCCTCATACTTAAGTCAACAGAAAAAGTTAGATGTTTCAATGTTTACTGTTCGTTAGATGCAAATAGCTGGAGTTCATTACAGTTCCTACTGATTACAGTTTTCGTAAACAATGAGCCGCTTCTTGTCTGACATTACGGCCCGAAAGTGCAAGTCGTTTCTTCCGAAATACACATGTATGTGAGCACAATATTGCTAAAAGCTCAAATAGTACGCATAGAATACTATCCAAAAATGTGCTCTGCTGGTTATGGGAAAAGTTTGGTCACCTGTTTGCCAGCACAGAAATGTATGACCTCTACCTAACCTGCTACTTTCTTCCATGGTAGTCTGTCCTAATCAGAAATGCTTGTTTTGTCTGGAAGGAAAAAGCCTGTAGCATATTTTTCATTCAAGCAGTGTACAAAATGGATTGTAACCTTGCGCACTCTGATTTCTCGCTTGTCTTTTGTGGCATCTTTTTTCTGTAACATCTGTCCTGTTCTATCTCCGCGTTTGCTTTGTGGTATAAATTGTTACTAGGTATTCCTAAGCTTTTAGGTGATTTATTTTGATGATGCGAGTGACAACGGTGATATCGAAGACGTAAGTTAGGGGGATGCTTGTAAATAAGTGGAAAGACTGTATTAGGCTCTTCGCAATCGCCTAACGTTTGCCTGGGGTCGCCTGAGACTCTCCGTGCAGTTTATAGCCCGTTTATTTTTTTCTATTTTTTTTTGCGATCCCATCAAGACGCTTGCCTATATGTCGCTGTGAAAACTGAGCAGTTTTGGATGATGTCCAGTTTAACTTAAACGACAAAAGCTTTTAAAACGTTCACCTTACAGATATAGGCAGACCATTAACTGCGTCATAGTGGCTTGTCTGTGGGGTTTTCTGACCAGTGGTATGGATGATGGTATGTTTGGCGGTACCTCCTGATCTTGTCCAACAGAATGATAAAACATTGGTTGGTCGATTTCAGGCGTTTTTCAGTAGTCGGCCCTCATACAAAACAGTATTCAAGTGCATCAAACTTTCTATGGATATTCAAACCGCGCGATGCAATCAGTGTGGACCATATTTCACTGTTGCTGATTATGCGTTGCAATTTTAGGGTTTTCCCAAATACACACCGATAGACCATGGGGTTTGTTACACATTTAGCCGACTTGGTACAGATTAACGAATGGAGACAACAACAGTCGAAAACCTAAGGCCTGTATGTAACATTCGCGTGCACAGGCCATGTGTCCGAGACCTCAGGGAAAATTTAAATCAGACATCCATTTCGAATTAACACTCGATCATTAACTGAATCTCTGCGCGACGCCGCAGTTGACTGATTCGTACACATGTGCCACAGGTCTTTGTTATTCGTTTGATTACTTTATCAGCAATATTACGAGTTGATGAGTTCACATCGCTCAGATATGTGAACCGATTAGCGGTGTCAGTTCAGTGTACCATGTTCTTATTTTCAACGCCTCAATTTGTATTCATTCTGTTTCTGTTAAATTTTACACCTTACAAATTGGTTGTCTTAATGTATGGATCTTCGGTTCAGACTACCTTGTGACATTACTATTCACTCCGGTAGTCTCCGCCAATCTTGCAATTCTTGAAATTCATAATTTCGTTAGAGTCTACTCTTTTAGTGTTTGCTGATGGCATCTTAGGTGTTCACCGTATGAGCTTAATCCTGTTTTTACAGCTCGCTCGACGTATGAAATTGTCCCGGCTGGGTGACGACCGCCTGCGTTATGCTTGTGGTGGTCGAGCAATTGAACTGATGGCAGCGGAAAACGTGACAGATTCCCACCTGTTTGATTTGCCGTCTCCACGTTCCGGCGATCGAGATTGTGATTTCTCCTTCACGGGAATTCATCTGGCCGCGGAGCGTGTGATAAAGCGTCTGGAAACTGAGCAACGAGGTACGCCACATTTTGTCGTTGTGCCCTACTGCCCTGTAATGTTGTCTTTGATAGACCTTATTGCCTTGTCATCGCCTAATCATTTCACTTTCCATATTTAGTACCATGTTACCTATTTCAGAATCTACTCAGGCGACCGACTCCTATGTTACTTAAATCCTGATCGACTTTTTGCTCCCACCCACTGTTTTTTAACACATGACCGTCCTTTTGGCCGCGCTTAGTTATCCGCTTGGCCCACGTAGAACGGGAATTCATACACACTGTGTTTGCCTTGTGTCGTGAGCTTGTTGATCGAAGCGCGTATGTACATCCGTATAAAGTGTGGATACACGTGGCAGTATACTTTCACTCCCGACAAGTCTGCCTGGCTCGTTCATTGATGTCACCAGTTGATTGGACGTTGGGACAACTCAAGTGGCTGTGTTTGTGAGTGATGGAGAAGCTCAAGTCGATGGTGTAACCTCTGTTTGTTAGTTGGTCATTGACTAATCGCAATGAGAAAGGACTAACCTACGACAGAAAATCCACAGTTACTCATTGGATGGCTGTCTATGGCGACTCTGACTCATGTTTACTTTTCTGACTGAAAACACGGAATAGGAACTTCTTCAATTCCCTTATGCGCATAGTCTATAGGCCTTTAAAACGCTACAGCGAATCACTACTCCATGACCATTCAATGTAATTCCCGTTTGTAAACTGGGATTTGGCAAGTGTCACGATATGCACGTTTAACGCTATCCAGAGCGTTTTATACACTATACAACCTCATGAGAAACAGGATAAGCTGAACCGATCGGAAAAGAAGCCAGTATTAATCTCATTGCCGTTCAAAGGAAATAGACCTGCCGAAACAATAACTAGGAGGCTGAACGTTGTCATCAGTAGAACATTCTATGCTATCAAATTACGTATCTGTTTCAACTCAACTCCAGCTTTGTGTTTACAGTTAAAGGATAAAGTGCCCTTTTCTGCGGCTTCTTTTTGTGTATACTCATTTACTTGTTCATGTGGAAGTAGTTACGTGGATCGTACGACCAGGCGCTTATCTGAACGTATTCATAAGCATCATCCAGCCTGGATCAGTAGCGGAGTCACGAAGACACTAGCCAGCACAATTGTTGCACACCTCATTGATACACATCATACTGTCAACCTGGACTTCTCTTTC
>LUCH01009078.1:0-16013 GCA_013368495.1 Paragonimus heterotremus | reverse complement strand
ACTGACTATGTGTCATCGATAAGTCAATACGTAATGTTAACATCTGTCAGTTTTCGGCTTTCACCTATTTCGTCAAAAGTGAGTTAACTTCATTGTACTAATTTGCACTTCAGTGATTCACAGTCAGATTCATGATTGTTAGTTCAAAGGAAACTACTGCATCTACCTCCTACCTATGACATATTGTTCTGTTTTTTGCCTAAAGTTCCTTATCGTCATGTCGATAGCATTAGAATTTCGAAAAAAAGTGAATGAGTATTATTTGAATTTAATAAGCTGAATTTTGCTTAAATGACTTCCTGCAAGAAAGTAGTGAAACAAACTTACATAAGCATTTCAAGTTGCTATGGTGCCATCTGACCCAAATAATGGTATGTTTACCTAGACAACGGGATATGCGTTATCATCAGGTTAACATCTGTAGTAACCGGGTCTTTTGGTTACTGGCCTATGTGTAAGCTCCTGTGACTGGGCCCTACATACCTAATGCCTCATATTGACTTTGCCTTGTTTACGTCGTGCTACATTGTGAAGCAAATGTTTTTCAAAAGTGTGTGACTACGTTAGATTAAATGAAACAGAGCGCACTCGGGTATTTCAAACGTCTATGAGAGTTAAGGGATGCCAGTATGTTCTGTTTTAGAGGACAAATCGACATCGTGCAGACGGGATATAAGGGTTGAACAACAGCATCATAAAACTGTAACAAACGGGGCATATTAAAGCTGGTTTTTATTCAACGTTTGGTCATGCATATAAACAACTAAATGTGCCACAAAAACGGTCTACTAATGTCGAAGAAGATCAAAGGTTGAAGTGTAAGGTGCATGAAGCAGTTTCACGTAATCAGCAGCATATACAGTCCGGATTGCTTAGACCTTGAAAAATACTCCTAAAATCAATCAGTGATGTCTGATTTGTGTAATGATTGTGAATAAGTAACGTGTACTGGCTTGATGTATATTGGTAACGTTACCGGAACGAACTTCGGGATGAGGAGCCACACTTTAATTGGCACAGAAGCGATTTTGCTGTCATGTAGTCTTCACAAGTTTAAACGCTGGAACGCACCCTGATACATTTCATTGTTTCCATGACTCCAACATGTCCTCAGTATCACATAAATTGGGGTGCCTCTTTAAATGATTAAAGTCTGGAAGAACACAGTGTATCGAAAAAGTTATTTTTCACTTATCCATCATCGGGCTAAATACTCACACTTATACCACAAATTTACGTGGGAGTCATTAATAGAGTAAACAGAAAACGGATGGGTTAACGTTGTCAGTCAAATTATCCTCAAGCTTTAGTCGAAATGTTGCTTCAGCAATGGGTCCCCACAAGCTCGCCGAAAAGGTGTTGATCAAGGTAGTCTCAAAGCGATTTTGGGAACATAGTTTTGGGTTATAAAGGTGATTTCTAATGGTTACAGCTGTGCATAACATTCTACATCTCACTGCATTCGCCTGGTTGGCCTTCACTCACTAGGTGTCAGATTGCTTAACTTCGTTCATTTCAGTGTTTACCGAGGTTGAGTGATGATCACGGACCCTTCTGGATAAGCGCCTGGTCGGGCGGTCGATATAATTGGTGCCATGGGAACCAATGAATGGAGTAGAATACAGAGGCAGTTAATTCATCTTTCAGGTGTAGACACAAAACCGGTTTGCAGTTAAAGTGGATAGGTAGGTTAGCAGCACAAAATATCATACTAGGTGCAATTGAGTCTGTGATGGTTTTAGTTGGTTTATTGCCCTTGAAAGCTGAGCTGATGTCCATGGCTGTCTGTTTTGTGAGATGCCACTAGTCTTTCTTCATTCTGATTTTACATAGATCAGACAATAAACCTTTCTGGGTAGCAAGTTTGCAAAGATATTGTACGCATGAAGAACAGTCTACCAAAAATGGTAACATTCATGCATACCCTTACGACTCTGCTAGAAAAGTAATTAACCAGGGTTCTTCTCAGAGTAAGTCACACAAAACTTTAGAATTACAGTTCAAGTGATATCCTGATTATAGTCTAAAGTTGAATTGACTGATGTCATTAACTCTCTGTATCCGTTTACCCCAATAAGGAATCACCCAGAAAACTGTAATATGAATAAGCCATATTTAACCTGAGGATAAAAGATTAAAAACAAACTTGTTCGCAACGCATGGTTATTCTTGAAATTTGGATACCAATAAATGTTTTAACTGACAAGCTTGTTGCTATAATCTTGATTATATGGATAATCTGTAGGACCTGCTATACTACTAAATACGTGAAGTTACTGTGATGTGTAGTTCGACAAAATCGTGAGCAGGTGTTCAGAAATGAACCTAGAGGAATGTGAACTCATATCATGAGTGGACCCAAGCGATATGTTGAACTATTGAAGCGTAGTGGCATGGACGTCTCTTACCATTCAGTAACCGAATTAGGGAGCATACGCTGACTGCATGGTCCTACAGCAGCCATTTAAAAAAAAACTATTTGCACAAACATCATGTCATGAAAACTACTGCGTTCATTTCCAACCAACTGCTTTTCAGTCACATTAGTTTGGTAGCTATGGAAAGTGTCCTCTTCAATATTGCTGACTTACTGCAATATCTGAAATTCGATGTACTGTTGAAAAATTAATGATAATACCATTCAGTTTTTTGGGCGTGTTAACAAAAGTCTGGTCTTACTACCAGTGCTGCCTGAACACAAGAGAAGAGTTATTACCATTATCATCATCGTCATCATAGACAGAAACACATCAGTGATTCATGCCGATGCTTAGCTGTTACACAACCATGAAGAGGAAGAAAAGCGAACCCTGTACAGAGAGAGAGAAGAAAGAAGAAAAAGACGAGAGGGGATTTAACTACAGAAAAGATACCTACGCTTTTATCCAAACATTCAACATTGAGCTGCCTACACCTTGTAGACGATTGTAAAAGTCGTCTGATGCATCATTAACAGGTTCATTCTACGAGCAGTAACAAGAAAATGACTTGTTCCTTGCCCACTGTATTTTGCTTCCTTAGCAAAACGACCCATGTGTGTAACAGGATTCACTCAGAACTGAAGTGCGTAGAAAGGACATTGAGGTCTTTTCCAGATAGTAAAATATAGTTGTCAAATTTCAAGAACGTAAGCGCACACAGTATCAACGCGACACTATGTCTAGTATGGCTAAGTACATTCTGGTAATGCAAAGATAGTGCGTTCATAGTAGAGTTCCAAATCTCAAACATCAAATAACGTCTGCTGCCACTAAGATACCAAATTAAGCTCAGCTGACTTCAAACACAAAGTGCACAATTACCGACTGTTTTGTCCAGTTTCCTTGTTCACTGCATGCTCAAAGTTAGACGGTTTAGAAAAACATAAAGATTCTTGTGACCTTCAAGCTACATACCTCACATAGACTTAATTTACTGGAATCGATTTACTAAACAAATATGCAGCATATTCCTTTTCTATTTCCTTCTCGAAACAAGCACATCAACAAGACGCTCCCACAGTAGCCATCCAGTTTCATTTATCTGCCATATCCGGCGTCAATCCTAAACTGGTCAAACGTCCTTCTTCATCTATCGTTAGTTGCCTTCGGCTGCACCTCTCGGACGGTTGTAAGTTTATAACTAAGCGACCTCTGTGATGATCAAACAGTTTGACCTTTTTAAAATGATCACTCCGTATCCTAGATCGTGCTCAAATTTGAAAAACTATTAAAACTAGTCATCCATTTGAGCCCCGTATCTCTTTTTAACGAGACCCTCCGAGTTACAGCCTTCTGGGACACTGAACGTTACGTGCCGTGCTGGCCGTTTTGCTCCAGTACTGTCGCATCTACCGTCTCTTTACCTAGGCTTTAAAACTTGGTGGTTGTGTTTCAAATTCCACATTGTATCTGGAGGTTGTCATGAAATTTTCTTGATTAGTGGCATCAGCCCGAATTTCGTACACTCTTGGTTTAACTATGATATACTTGTCACTGCAAACGAACCTGTACTGTATGAGTTAACTGTCTAAAGTTTAGGAATGAAACAGGCTACAGCATAACACAGGTAAATTTTTCGACAACGTAGGCAGATTATGTATATTTTCCAATTCTCTCAGGATTTTTTAATTGTCATGAGATGGTTTTCTATTCTTTGCGAAAGGTATCAACATTTTTTTGGGCTCATTCTATTGAGAATCCCTTAGCCTTATACTTTACACAGTTCAGATTTGCATGGCCACGCCACGAAGTTTAATGTTTGCATGTTGTTTGTTGATTAGCATATTGCAAGAGTGGCATCGCTGCTGAGTCAACACAACTACTCAAGTGTGGTCTAATGGTCGTCATTGAATTCCGATTGGTTGGAAAGTGGAGTGGCGTTATTTTACCAATCCCTGACTACATGTGAATATTGTTATATTTTACTGCTTGCTATTAGGTTTCTTGTCTACTAAGAGACTTGGCGAACAGATATACTTTAAGTGTATAGCTAAAACTAACGAGAATTTCAAGTGCGTAAAACAGAAAAACTTTTCAGAAACTGTTTAAGTACCCAAAATTGTTTTGGCGCCATATTAACTTTCCCAATTTGCAGCAGTATAATAATTATGGAGTACAATTTACAGTGAATTAAATATATAGCAATGAATATTTCCGAAAGATGCTGGATTGTTGATAATATTCACAGTAAAAATGTTAAAATGAATCACCAGATTTTAGTCTGTTCCTTCACCGATGTCTGTCATCATCCCCAGATGATCATTATATGTTCACGTTATGTTAAGTAGACGTTCAGTCCTCTTTAAGAATACATACCGAGTTTATTGATGAACACCTGAATCTGGGTCTATGACCATGTTTATGACATCTACTCTTTATGACAGTTTACTTTTAGCATACGAAATTTAGTGGATTAATGCAGTAATTTCGATATTGTGCCAGTTAAACCCGAATAGTAAGTATTGACAATGAAAGGACAGTGAACTGGGTTTCCACGAAGTGCATACCGATCATCCAGAAAAATATTTCCTCTTACAGCGTAGCACATAGCTGGTATGGAAGTTGCACACTCAGCCTTTCAGGGTATCATTTCTGTCTTATTTCGTTTGTTGTGTAAACAGCACTCTTCGTTATACACATCTTAACAGCGGGTGCAACCTTTGTTAAGTCACAACTGCGTAAATCAGGGCGAAATCGCAAGGATGTATATCCTTCGTGGATTACAATGAGATGCTGTACAAACTAATAGAGTGGTTTTGGTGCTCATTGCACACGGATTAGTTATGCACATGGACAGGCACCAGCATATAGTGGATCACATTTGAAAAGTGAAGCTTAGTGATGTTTCTTCAACTAACTGTTAGTTACGGTAACGCACACCTTCATGAAATAACGTCATAAACCCAATACAACCGAATAACAAAACCACAGTCTAATCATTGTGAAGGTACCTTACTTTATGTGAAATGCTCATAAAATTAACGGCATTTCTTCAAAATGTTTGTAAACTTTCTACGGATTGTGTTCATGTTTTGCAGAAACCACGAAGTACGTTTACTTATCGTGCTCTGTAATTAAGTCTAAAGCAAACCAATAGTGATTGAAGAAAACACAAAGTTATTCGGGAATTTTCAAAACCATTTTGAAGAGGATAATTCTGGTTGTCAACTTATGAATATTGATGACACAAACATTTTTGGTTTGGTTTGAGAAGTGATCTTCCTTGCGTCTTGTTTATAAGAGAGTTCACTGTATCACTAACAATGTACCACCATTTTTGTAAAAGTGTGGTCGTCAGTTTGTCCGTATGATGAAAACTGCTTTCATTTTTTGTACAACTTTCTGTGATAATTTACCGCGGGCTCTCAGCGTGGTTTATGCCAACCAATTAAATATTTTATTTGGTGAGGTAAAAACTAATATCCAAGGGAAGGGATACACACATCAAGGTATTATCTCGTTGTATGATACAGTTTCCCTCTTGTTTCTGAGAAATAAAGTCGGGAAAATTGTTTCAGTTGTATTACCGTGACAAGTTGACACATGCAACCCTTCCAGCATTATTCGAACAGGAAATTTGTCTTATCTTATCATATGGTCATCATTGTAATTTTCCGGATTGGTATGTTATTGTTGCTACAGTTATCCTTGCCGGTGAAGTAACCATTCAACGAGGACTTCCAAAATGAGCTTCATTTCGACACGGACTACAGCACTGTTCAATGAACACTAATTAGCGTGGTCGTTTGTTCGCTTCACTCATTGTTGTGCGTGTACTTTAGTGAGTACAGTTTTGGGCATTAGCTTCCAATAGAGTATGTCGCGTTATTGACTGACTGCTGTACTCCCCATGCAGACGCTTGCAGTATCAGTGTCTTTTAAATTAAAATATTGGCCAATAAATTATTAGAACAAAATCAGCCGACCTTTTGTCTCGTCTTCGTGAAATCTTTCGCTTCCCTGAACAATAGTCTGCGCAATATGCAACGGAATTCTCAAAAAGATCTTAGCAACCACCATAGATCTGTCCTAATTCCTATTCTGACATGATAATAGGTCAGTTGTTTCCTCCTTTCGTACTCCAAACTGGCAGTTCGTGTGGTATGACGGAGATCGCAGCATTGCAATGCTAATCACCAGCTACGATTACAGGGTACTTAATGAGTTTTAGCCAGCAAATGGAAAAATACAATCAACATCGATTACGTATGAAACACCACTGTTATAGTTACATTGGTAATTATAAGGTAACGAAGCTTTTCTGAACGACTAGAATGCTGACTGCGCTAAGTGACCTTGAAATTAGTTATCATCCATTTTTGCACCTAATGACTTCTTCTTATAATGAGTTTTAGAAAAACATCACACCTTAGGTTTGGTGGTTCTCGCACAATTTCGCAAAAGATGAATTTCGGAAATCGAAAATTGACCTAGACAATGCCCAGCCGAACAATCCAACAGTCATTATGCGCCCCATATGCAGGCAAGTGATACCAAATTGATCACATTTTGATACAGACTTTTGAGTCAACTCGTTGTTGTATGCTGTTGAACAGATTCATATTAGTTCGTGATATGTGCCACGGTATCGTTGAAAGCATCGGTGGCACATGCTGTCGTGCGGACAATCACGTTGTCCTAAAGTCCCATCCTAGAGAGGGAGGCCAGTTGCTGATATAGACTGGGGTTAGGAGTCAGTTTTGTGCACACAAAATAAGAAGAATATACGGTGTTTAATACAAATACAACAGAAGGTTTGCTTAAACGATTGAAGGAGACTGTGCAAAATTATTTATCACGTAGCCTTTGACAGAATTCACCGGATGACCATCAAAAATAAGCAAAAGAGCAGGATGATGGTTCTGCTAGCTGCTTTCAAGACAAGAATCCTCATCCGAAAAGTAGACTGCTAAACCTGATTTACTGCTGAGTTATTCGGCGGTTCAGAGGACACACAAATATTCACGGGAAGGTTATGGAAGTTCTGAAATTATGTAAGACCCAGGTTAGTTTGTTGAAGCAGGTGACTTTTTCCACCTACAAATCTGGGGCTTCTGACTTTCCAGCAAAACTTACTTAACTACAAACTTCCGAATAATTTCGAACGTAAATCCAGTTCAGTGAAACTTTTGTTCATTGCGATCAGTGTAGAATCCAGAATATACGTAGCGTTACGGCGGAGTCATAGCATGAATATTGTAATCACTTCTCACACAGTGTCGTACTAAGGCAAGAAAGGAGAAGGTGTATGGTTAAATGCACTCACATTTTGACAACTCATCTCATCAGCTGAACAGAATACTGGAAAAATGTGATCCCAGTAGTCATCACTGAAGCAACACACCGCTGCTTTACCCTGGTTAGGTCTCTTTGGCACTAAGCATGCCAGGAATCAAACACGCGACCTGCGAATGAGGCAGATTATAGTCCAAAGGCTCATCCTCTAGACCACGGGGTATCAGGCACCAGGGTTGCAGGAGATTACATGACTTAGTTTCCTCAGTTGTTGTGCTTTCTTTCACCCATAGGCTAAAATCGATCAGCCTGATCAAACATCCACACACTGGTCTATTATTCATCATTTTGGTTCTCCCTCAACAAGTACAGCCTACATTGTATACACTCAAAGTTGTTTAATGTTTACGTATGAGCCATACTCAGCAATCGCTTTTCATGGTGGGCGCAGTAACTTACAAGCGTGTTTTAATAGTTCTATAGGAAGAACAGGAAGACGTAATGAATCGATGAACACTTGAAATAGTGCAAATAGTAATATTCCCGAAAAGGCGAATTAGTCCGTTTAACCAAATCGGCCAGTACGTCTGTATCTAAAGTACCGACTACAGTATTTTATACGAAACAGCACGCAGCAGTTTCTTGTAACAAAGCAAAAATAAGTTTTATGACAAATGGACCCAGGAAGTAAGTTCTGAAGTTTTGTTACTTTCGGAACGTACACCAAACATTCGTGATCTTATGGAGCTATACAATTAGTACTTTGTTTAAAATTCTGTTGCCAGAATATCTACGAAATCTTTGGGATGAACTAGACTAATCCAAAGATTATCAGTTACTATTGGATGTGTAACTACCATCAATTTCCATATAATTTTACTAATTAACATCTCACTTTAGTCAGGTCAACCAGCCAACCTACTTATGAACTCGTTACATTTTTAATTTCTAATGTGACAACACAAGTATTTTGGTGATTTTTCCAGAGTTATATCTAAATTATTTCTTGACAACAGTTAAAATTTCTAGTTTCCGCTTCACACCTAATGACAGTGATTATCGTTGTTGTGAGCTGCCATACTGTTTTTACCGGTTCCCAGCGACGTTTGTCGAACCTCCGTTTTTTCACGAAATCTGTTCTAACTTACTGGTCGACTTTGTTGCTTTCAGGTATTTCAATGCTTTTGACAGAGTTGAAACACTGCGATCCGTCTTACAAACTTTAATACGTGGGTTCCATAACAGTATTGAACAGTGTTAAACAGCTGCTCACGGAACATCAATTTTCCCTATCTCATTCGTTATATCTACAACAAGCACACAGTCAATGGATCAGTGATCTAAAGGGCCAGAACTCAACAGCTGTTATCAAAACTCTTTTTACTGCTTCCTGTTTTCACCACATTGTAAGCCAGCTATCTTACTGTCGACTATCTGATGCACCAAGTAAGTCCACCCTCCGGAACTCTGCTCGCCCACAGTAGACGATTGATCGGGTGTGTATTAACAACTTATCATCAACATCCATTGTGTTAAACATACAATAATTTCAAATTAAGTATAAGCGAAATATATGGTTTATTGAACTTTTGGTTTTATTTGGCTGAAAGTGAAACTCTACTATGCACAAAAACGAGAAAGACCAGTAGTTTCATAAATTATCCTCTTTCATAGGTTCTCAATGTGACCTGGGAATAAATTGCATAAAAATCTGGTGCGATTTGCATGATCCAACACATTTGACGCTCAACTTCCCCTACACGGTTTGTAGCAATGGGTTCGAACGGGTAAAAGAGTTTTGTTCGACAGAAGAGGTAATAGATAATTTGAAGGGGGGTTCGACATACACATGCTTGCCACAGATGTATTTGTGTTCTTCACTTCCAGTTGTAGTAAGTTGTTCACGCCAAATATGTTTTTCCCATTAAAATGAACAACGGATGCTACACATAACTCAGTTGAAATTTGCAACAAACATGCTGAAAGAAACGCTTCAGTTCACCATGCACTAACGACGTGGCGTTCTTGAATGTCTTGATGCACACAGAAGTGAATAAACACGAAAAAATTCATTAAAAATCTGTACTGAAATCATCGAATGACAACGACACAACCTCCTTAAATCCACACACCACTTCCAGGCTAGGAAAATATGTGTAAAATAGAAAGTCTTTTCAATAAAACTTGACTGCAGCTTGTTAGCATTGCAGAAGAATATTTTGCCACTTTTGTTGCTGAAAGGCCGCTAATAGCGCAGAAGTGTAAGTGTATCACAGTCATGATGTGTTCATTCTATAGTTTATGCAGACCTTTTGGTCACAAAAGCGTATCAGCGTCAACACTCCAAAGCGCATAACAGCTATTAAGAGTCGTTCGCTTCTCGGGAGTGCAAGAAGTCGACAAGAACCGTCCGGTTGATCGTAATAAACCAGCACAATGAGACATTTTCCGCAAGGCAGACCATAACCCTCATTTATGGCTATCCGTTTGAAACTTTTGTGATCGACGACACCATTTTGTTTGATAAAAACCAAAAGTAGGAAACAATTTACACTTCTTCTAACTCTGATGAAAATTCGGATTAAGTTGGATTAACTGCACTTGCTTATTTACGGACACACATCTGCGTCAACTTTCAACTGTCTACAACGTGTAGACGTGTGCACATGGATTCACACTGAATACAGTCCAGGCCACTCGAGGTAAGTTTTGCATGACTGAACACTTCTAATTATCTGTAGTGATCGGTCACTGGAAAATGAAAGTTTGGGTATCAACCGAGCATAGAACCTACACACATTAAAAACAAATTCAGTTAGACTTAGTACTTCTTCGCACATTTTTTATAAGAGCACGCTTCTCTGCTCTGCAGTTTCAAATGTTTTAGGAAGGTTCTGATAGCAAATATAATTATTGTGTGTAATGATCCGTTTTCTGTCCCATAATTCACAACATTGCAAAGGTCATTTGGACTGCAGTGAGCTGTAGGTAGTACACACACGTTGAACAATTTTTGGACTTCGTCTCGTCTTCATGTCCTCACGACAGAAAGACCTAAATTCGTGAGAACCCTGTCGGTTGTAGGTTCGACTCAATCGGTTTCCGTTTTCAAGGTTCTTCAAGCATGTGTTTGCTCATATCCACATCATGATTGCCAAAAACGGTCCATGTCTACGATTTTCGCGAGGCAGATTGCACTTTTGTACTGTGTGAACCACAAGCTTACATTCTGTCGGCTACTGAGCTTGCATGAACTAAGTTTAGAACTTGCGTTTAGATCAGATAGCTTCTTATTTGTTAGCATGACATCTTATTTGCCTATCAGTCCCCTATCTCTCTGTATCTTTCTGTCACTATGTGTCTGTTTTAAATTGTCAGTCAGAAAGAGTAAAATTGATTTATAATGCATTAACGCTTCTGTCTTCTTAGTTACCAGCGACTAGAATACACAGATTTGTGGATGTGCAACGAGAAACACTAACAACAGATTGTTTAAAGACTATCAACACATCGATGTTGAAAAATTGACCTTTTTAGTTTTAGAGTTTTGGTTAAGGCGAGTAATCTTTGTCTTGGCACAGTTTTAACGTGATGTTTTTGGGGGACAAAGTTAGCAGTGAATATGTTCTCCTCACTTGTGCTTGGTTATCTACCAGCCACACAACAATCTCAGGCACAGTACTCCGTGTGTGTACATGCTTATGTTTATAAGATTTGGATTTTTCAGCTCTCATGACGCGGTGGTAGGATTTGTATGTTGTTCAGATCTGGGCGGCTGTGCTCATTGCAGCTTCAGTCTTTGCAGTTATTCTGTTGTCAGACAGGGCAAGGGAAATAGCCAGACAAAAAAACAGTTACGTTCATAAGTCCGTGTGCACTACTAGCTGTGTAGCGGTTGAGTAAAGAAGTAATAATCCGAATATACACCTGTACTATAGTTGCAGCAGTGCTGACTTCCGTGTATGGAAGGGAGTCACCACAAACGGAGACCGTGAATGCCTGCGCAATTCCGAACACAACCACACAACCACAATATCTATCATAAACTTGTAATTAAATGCGTCTACTCCACACAACAGTAATTGAGATGAGACGTCAATGTCATACTCTGCATTCTTGGCCTAATTGATCCTACTTTGAGTCATTGGTTTTGCTTAGGAAACCATACATCCTGTAACATCACATGTCAGTTTATTGAGTCAGAGTCTTCAGCAGAGGTTTCTTAAGTCTTCTGAGACGAGGCCGTGGAAGTAGGACGCTGTCATTTGGGACCTGGAGTTCACGCAAGCTGCTGAATCGAACCAGCAACAGACATTCAGAAAATCACATCATACACTTTACAACGAAGCCGTATTGAAGAAAGGTATTGTAGTTTGAACCCTGAATAAGATGCAGCTAGTAGATGAAGGTGGGCCCCATAAAAAACAGATACATCCTACACATTTTACCAGACTGTTTATCTAATAGAAGGTGCTGTGGAGCATAGTGTCTGTTTATCGACCGTCAACTGTTCAAATTCCTTGGTGCTAGAACAATCCTCCGGCAACAGCCTTCGAACAAATCCTATAAGCATGCGACTCGGTCGAGGAAGGCCTACAAATTTGTCAGTGTTTATGGTCCAGTAATTTACCAGACTTTGGTGCAAACGACCACTTCTTTAACTAGCCGTCCTCCACAATTCGCTCCACACCGACACGTCACCGAATGTTCACTTCGGGTGGCTTCATTGTGCGAGTTTCCGCAACTAAGCAGCTTGGTCAGGCATCTTTGGATTCACTTTTGCAAGAATAATCACTGAAAATTGTTTCTGCCTATTACACTCATATGATACTCACGAGATGACTGTTACAGACACCCGATTCCAGCTGAATGCGAGCGACATCGCGAAGTGGAGCCGTTCACGGATTGTTCGTCACCATTTGCTTGACCACATGGTCGTACGACAGCGCGACATTCGAAAAGTACGTACCATACGAGTGATGGCTTTTGTGATGCAGCACAGATAATAAGTTGGTCAAGAGCAATTAGTTCCTTCGTAAATGCAAGTCCGTTTATTGTAAATCACCAGGACAGCAGCGAAAACTTAATAGTAACCGACTGTAGAACATAAAGCAGAGGAACGTTTTTCGACGTGAGGTTGTCGTTCAAGCCGAACGTTCCTATGTCTAACAACATTTCGAGGAGAAGATCGCTGCATTAGTTAGGAGACGGACGGTATCCAAGGCCAGAATAGCCCGAACTGGTTTGACAAAAACAATGCAATTATTTCTAACCTCATAAGAAAGAGGGATAAAGCTTTCACTGTTTCCACAATGGAACTAAACAACGAACGTAGGATAACCACATTTCGGTGTGCTCACCGTAAGTTTGCCAAACGACTTTTCGGAATCAATTAGAAATGGTGGTAAGAACGTGAATTAATGGAAGGCTGTTGACTGCAACAACACAAACAACTTCGTTCGTTTTTTGCTGAAGACGAATTTTTGTCTAGTCATCCCGTCTACTGGTATGCTTTTACACCTTCCTCTTACTTCTTGTTAACCAGCGGCATCGTGTGTGGGAAAATAATCCACTCCTCTGTTCGGGATCTTCAGATATGTGGTATGGTTAGCTATCATTTTTTATAATTAGTTGAAGAATTTGTTTGGTTCACAGTTAAGATTTAAATCCACATTTTTCTTCTCAATCTGCACAAACATCAGTGTTACAATGGTGTACTAAACTCTCTTACTCCTGCTATACTTCCGTGACTTTTCTTTTTAATTTAAATTCTACCATTAAGGTATCTGGTTCTTTGATACTGGGAGATATACTTCATTTTTATAATAGCCTACCGGCCGATTAGTCAGCATTAACCAGCTGGACTCCAAAGGTCTCCACTCGATCATATCTCAGTTTCATCCTTTGGAGTTTACACTAGGTAAAAGATACGTAAATGACGTAGCAAATGGTTCAACGCAAGCAAGTTGTGGCGCCGTTCGTGCGCAGCCGTCATTTCACTACGGTCATTACGACGACCTAATGCAAAAACAGATGCTGCCAA
Source organism: Paragonimus heterotremus (assembly GCA_013368495.1). Taxonomy (NCBI): domain Eukaryota; kingdom Metazoa; phylum Platyhelminthes; class Trematoda; order Plagiorchiida; family Troglotrematidae; genus Paragonimus; species Paragonimus heterotremus. The sequence continues at coordinate 2,255 of LUCH01009078.1, read as the reverse complement.
CTGTGTGTATGGGCTGGCTCCATGAATTGGTCTCTCCGATGTGACCCGTGTTGCCTTTGACGGACTCTTTCCTCAGAACAGTGGGATGGTCATTCAAATATGTGATTAGAACCCATCCAAGCGGTGTAGCTGTCACAACATTGTCACTGCGGGTAACATAAGTGAAGTGTGCTTTGACCCCGAAGCATTTTGCTTATATCCATTCGGAACAGGAGTGAAAACCTTGCCGTAATTTCTGGATAATATCTTAACCAACCTTGATCTACAGTTAATACACGCAAACCAATGACACAAACTCTTAGTATAATGCAGCTCTTGAAGGGAAGTGTATTTGTCCCCCATGTTGTGTGATTATAACCTTCAAATGTCTGGATGTTTAGCCAGCTTATTCAGCGATACTTTGTGCGCACCTCGTCTTATAATCTTTATTGGTATGATCCTACTCCTGGAATGAGTATTCTGTTTACGTCAGATGGCATTGCAAAGTGTTATCGAAGTGAATGAATGTATTGATTTGGCAACCAGTTATGTCTGTCCTAATGGCCCCCGAAGTTCGATGGGCTATTCTAACAGAAGCGGTCCATTTTTTCTTATCATCGTCCCTCGATCGTATGATGGATGTGAGTACCGGTTAATTGATGGACGACTTTGGAAACTGGTCAACTTGAAGTACCGAACCAAACGGGTGTCTTCAGTGATGAGTATTAGGGGATTTAGTTCTCATATGAATTCAGCGTCGCTGACAACTTGTCGCAGCTGTGGCATTTCCAAAACTTTTTCAGTCGGTCCTTTTCTAAAAGAAGCACTTGTTAGAGCTCGTCAATAACAGTCAGTAATTAAAATATCGCTCAGTGTGTTATTGATGTTTATGATTTCAACTTGGGGAGAAGTTATCGTCGAGGGGTCGTCGGCTGGAGTTAACTGGGCAGTTACTCTGTCTCTTCTCTAAGCGAATGGACAATCAGAGCATTACTCACAACGTGGTTGAGAGCTCACATATAATGATACAGTCGGGCCTAACGTGTGATCAATGGTTCATTGGTTAACTCTGCTGCCTAATGAATGTGTGGTCGGTGGTCTAGCCTCGACAGTGGAAAGAATAAATCTTTGTTTAAACTTGTCACTAGTAATTTATATCGCTGGCTAGTAATCAGAAAATTAAACGATCGACACAATGTGAATTCGCAGCGCCAAAATTCAAACATCGATTGAAGTTTGTTGGATTGTTGTAGTGGTTAATATCGAACAGTTTGTTAGTGCAAGATGAGCTGACAATTGAGTAAGTTTATGGTACTGTTTTCATTCAGTAATTTTACTGTGGACGAGCTGTTACACTGTTCATTTAGGACTGGGTGGAAAACTTCTTTGTGGCAAAACTAGACTACCAAAAATACAAAGGTTTGGTGTTTGTGCTTTGTTATGATGCAGAAAAGACAGAAAACCAAAGGTATGTCGTGCGAACCCATTGCCACATTGTCTGTTTGACTGTAAAGTATATCCTTGAATGTGAAATATTTTCTGGTCAAACAGCGCAAGGTAGACTTTGCAGCGAAGGGAAGTAAGGTGGTTTTCCTCTTCAAATACTCTTTTTTGACAGACGAAGTGTGTGTGTAGATAAATACTAATATTTTGCGCACTAGAACGAAGGTGACATCAATTTTAACAGTCACTTCTTCTTTTAATGATGCAGAAAATACAGTGTATATAAACTCCAAGGAGCTGGTTAGTATTTTTTTTTATATAGAATCGGTAGGATGTCGGGAAAGCTGGTAGGTGGGTGTTTTGCATAGGCGATATAATCCGAAATAAATCTGAGGTACATATCATTTTCAGGTATTTTTCTAGCAGACCTCGAAAACATTTATGGCTACTGGGATTTCAAAATGTTGTAAACCGCCAAACCGTGGTTCTTTTTCTTAAAACAATCTGTCCGATCGTAGATTGAAGTTATTTCTAGCTGGACTGTTTCAATTGTTCATTTCCTCCACACAATAAATCTGACCTCATCAAAACCAGTTTTGATGTATATTTTCTAAACGTGATTAATCTTACGAACCCAACGAAGACAGTCGAGGTATATTGATCATGCAAATGGACGTAACCGTTTTATGAGGAATATCTTAATAATCGTAGGCTACCAGCCGCTTACCGGAGTAGCAGTTCGGTGCACAAAAACGTCCAGTGAGATGGAAATTATGGATTTAAATTGCACCCACCGGACAACAACTGATGAGATTAGAGCAAGAGGAAACCGG